>MU228555.1:548689-567916 GCA_018584345.1 Thuja plicata | reverse complement strand
TTCGGATAAGGTAGTCATACTGAAACTCATCCTACATTAGGACAATTAGGCTTAGGTTAGGGTTTTGGATCTGTATGTTACCTCCCCTCTTTACCATTGAGATGAATATTTATGGGCACGCTCACTCATGCCAATTCAGGGAAGACGATGCCCCGTACCTGCAATCCTGTCATCAAAAGAACATGCATGTACATACATAATATAATATCGCAATCAATGATTGGGATCGGTCGAACGTGTGGATCTCGCCGAAGCAAGTAACTACATCTCCGTCCTCTACCACAACAACACATCAACAAGTACATTCACATATAAGACAACCATACACATGCGAGTATGGGGTAAGTACATCATAACCTGAAATCGACAAATAATAATCAACAAGATAACATCATCACATCTATCTATGCATAATGTAAAATCATGACATCATAAAACAAGTATCATCATCAAATGAAATAATATCAGCTCACATGAAATGTGGCCTAAAAGAATTCGTCCAAACAACTGAAACCAATGCCTAAACAGTATGGCATCACCAACTAAAAAGAAAAACAAGAGTGGGTATTACATCCACCCCCTCTAGGATTAGGCTTACTCCTGGAAGCCTAAAACAAATAGGGATAAACTCCCACAAACAAGAAACATCCTAATGAGTCATATAAGACTCAACGAGTAGATCCCATAGGACCTTTCCCCGCTCTCTGGTTAGAACACTGAGGATCCTTCCCTACTACCAGAAACTGAAACCCCGCTGTAGGTCCTCTATCCACAGGCTCAATCACAGAGGATGATACACTGGAGGATGATACTCCAAAGCTGCATATACTCCATGAGATCTACCAACATTCCCAACTGTAGGTTCAGAATTCGCAGGTCTCTACTCAGAAAACTAAGATGCACGCTGTGGACAATTCACCGCAATGTGGCCAAACTGACCACAAGTGAAACACCCTGTGCCTCTAAAATTGCCTCTCCCATTGGAGGGCACACTCGACTGCTGGAAACCATCTCTACCCAAACTCTACTGCGTGCTCTACGTAGGCTAACTATACTGATTATGCCTAGCGCATGAACCACCTCGAGAATCCCTAGGGTGAGTATCACCACTCTGACCCTGAGGATAAGTCACCTTCTGCTGCGAGTTCTAATTACCCACAAAGGAACTAGGGGGTTCCTTGAAGTTCCCAGTCCCTCGATACCGATTACCTCTAACCCCAGAACTAGATGCACCACCTGTAGGAGCACCTATCTGACCTCCATGGCCTAATGCCAAGTTTGCCTCTGATAAAGTGGCCTTAATCACTGCAGCTCGTAGGTCCGTTGGCTCAAAGAGCTTCACATCACCTACAATGCGAGCATTAAGCCCAAATAAAAAATGCTATACCAACAATGTGGTATCATCGCTATATCCGGAATACTATTGGAGCTCGTAGAAATGATGCTCGTACTGTTCCACAGTCATCATCAGCTGTCTAAGGTTATGAAAATCATTAGCTCTCTTCTGCCTCCACTGATCAGATAGGAACGTCACTCTAAAATTCTTGATAAATAGTTCCCAATTGATAGTGTCCATGCGGAGCCCAAGCTTCTGCTCCTCTATCTTCCACCAGATAGCCGCAAAATGAATCAACTGCATGATGGCGTACCTCGCTTTAGTATTACTACTAAAGGGATGCATCACAAATACTCTATCTAATGCAATCAACCAGGTCTCTGCCTCTAATTCAGAATCCTATCCAGCAAAAGGAATGGCCTTTCCTCTCGTCAAGTCTCTCATGTGGTTGGCTGCAACCACTACTGGATCCATAGAAATAGTCCTCCCATGAGGGCTCCTGGATCTCTCTCTCTCTCCTCGTACTGCTGGGAGTGATGAGATGCCTCTCGCTCCACTCTATCTCTCTCAAGAAGGTGATCTAGGATGGCCTGAAGGACCTGCCTAATATTCGAACCTCCAGACTCATCTTGATTCTCCCTCCTCTGCTCACCCCTATCCTGAAGTTGCTCACTCTCCTGCCTAACACTAGTGGAGGAGCTAGCCTATTGCCTTCTGCCTAAAATGGTTTAATAACATGAAATGGTGCCCATACACCCTAGTAAACCTACCATCCAAAGTAACATAATGGATTATCACATAAAGGACATACCTCCAGGGTCTGGAGATGCGCTTCAGATTATGGTAGGAAGCATCAATCTTGACCAGTCTGTTATTTTCCTTCTCATCTTCTGGGAAAGTCTCCCAAGCTTTATCCGAGATCAGTCTATCTCTATAAAACTTAATACAGTCCAAACCCATTCCTGTAGCTTCAGCAATGATCTCCTCTGTAACCTCAATATACTGGTCTCAAACAAAAATATTGCCCTCTTTCCATGATTTCGTAAAGATCCTAGTGATAGAAGGATTCATTCCATGGAGCCATTCCAGGAAAACAGCCAACCCACCCTCTTTCATGATATTCCAAACTCTATGCTTTTTCTTCCAATTGTTACACTTAATAGGCTCAACTCTTTTCTTGTTTCCTCCCATTTTATTACTCTAGTTGCAACAACTATTACTATAATGGTGGAAGAAAATGGAAAAATGAATATTTTGCAAAGCCAAAAGGACCCAGAAAACATGCCAAATCCAGCTCACAATCATAATAGAGTACTTACAACTTCAAAGGTAATAATGACACATCACCTCCGTATTAATGATTTTAAAACAACTTACCATTTATAATAATTTTCTTACGGCTCCTCAATTGATCCATCTCAAGCAATAATTTTGCTTGAGATGGCACATCATTTCCATCATCCCAGTGTGCCACCTCATCACTTTGACATGCATTATTCACCACCCAGTCAGCCGCGCCATTAACCTCACGGTAAATCTGGGTAATAATACAATTTTCAAAAGAGCACATAATATCTTTGGCTTTTTGAATAATATTATATATAGTCCATGAGGCGCGAGTGTCATTGTTTAAACATTTGACTATGTTGAGAGAATCCCCTTCTAACCAAACTTTAGTGCTACCTTTTTCTTTAGCTAAAATAAGACCCTGAAGAGCCGCACAGGATTCTGCAAGATGATTAGTTTAATTACCGATAGGGATAGCTTTTATACCTGTACAGACACCATTTTCATCTCTGATGACAATGCCACATCCTGCCACCCCCGGATTTCCCTTAGAGGCACCATCAAAATTGATTTTCTTCCATCCCTTCGGGGGACAATCCCATCTAGAGAATCCTCTCTTTTAGTTTTGTTTCTCCTTTTTTTTGGAATTGCCATTAATTTTCCAATTTTTGAACAGGGTAACATCGTTCTTCTGTTGAGGTTCTAACACTTTATCCTATAACATAAGATTCTTTTTTATGGCTCTCTTAATCTTAAAGAAAACCTCCTTTTCACTAGTAATCTCTATGAACACTATCATTTATTTCTCTCCAGACCCCACAGCAAACATGGGGTAGGAAAAAATTCAAGATCTTAAAAACTATGTCATGCTTTGAAGGATAGATCCAAGATTTAAAAAGACTCTCTAGATTATCAGGAAAAACCCACCCAATATTAAGGACTTGGAAAAAAATATCCCAAATTTTTCTGACAAACGGGCAATGGATGAAGATATGTCCTGCACTTTCCTCTTCTTGCTCGCAAAGATAGCACCTGTTAACAATAGTCATACCTCTTTTTCTGAGATTGTCAATTGTCAGAATTTTATTTTGCATCATTAACCAGAAAGAAACATTAATTTTAGGAATGAGGTTTTTATCCCAAACTTTCACCCAAAAATTCTCACTAAGGTCTTCAAACTCCAAATGGTACAGAGAAGAGACAGTTAAGTTACCATCATTAATATGTTTCCAAACAATCCTATCCTCTTCCTCAATCAAATTGATTGAGTTGAGAATTTTTTTCAGATGACCCAGTCTTATATCAATGATAGATAAATCTTTCCAGTGATCCCTTTCCCAATAGTCTTCAACTTTCCTTCCAAAATTTTTTTTACACTGATTCTCAAAGATACACCATTCATGGCATTCCTTGAGGGGGGAATGAAGAGTCCACTCATCATCCCAAAAAAGAACCTTGCTACCATTTCCCACTTTCCACTTAATTCCTTTTTTAATTTTGGATTTATTTTTTCATAACATTTTTCCATATGAAAGATCCACCCCTTTCCCTATCCTCATTCAGAAAGGCATCAAGATTAGGCCTGTCCTTATTATACTTGTTATCCCATATAAGAGTCCATTCTCCTTTAGAGTTATAGTATCTTCATATAACTTTAATAAGGAGATTCTCATTCAAGTTCTTAATTCTTCTTAGCCCTAAGCTACCTTTCTTGATTGGATAGCAAACTTTGTCCCAGGCTATAATCGCTATCCTTTTTTTTTTCCATCGCTATCCACAGAAACTGTTTTTGTATTTTTTCAATAGCTTCACAAAACTTTCTAGGAATTTTTAAAAATCTCAAAGCATAAAGAGGAAGACCTTGTAGGGTAGCTCTGAGAATTTGTATTTTAGCTGCTTGACTTAGCAGCACCCCTTTCCATCCCGCAAGTTTACTATGAAATTTGTCCACTAAGGAGCTCCAAAAAGTATCAGGAGATTCTAAACAGAGAGGGAGACCAAGATAAGTACCAGGCATAGTTCCCAAGTCACATCCTTATATCCTTATGATTCTCATCTTTCTTCTGTCAGGGACATTGAAAAGATACACCGAGCTCTTTCCCCAATTTATAATCTAGCCAGAAGCTTTCCCATAATTATTCAAAGCTTTCTTAATATTATATTAATTTTTAACCAAGGCTTCTCCCATAATAACCGAATCATCTACAAGCTTTTGATGAGAGAAAACTTGGTTCTTCGAAGATAGTTGTAACCCTTTAATGTCACCTTTCCTAACCTGATTCTCCATGTACCTTCCCATGCATTCAATCAAGAGGATGAAAAGAACAAGGGACAGGGGATTCCCCTATCTTAGTCCCCTTGAATATTTAAAGAATGAGGTAGGAGACCCATTAACCAAAATGAAAAAAGTAGGAGAGGATATAAGCTGGAAAATGAGATCTATACATTTTCTATTAAATCCAAAAGCCTTCAAGACTTGCACCAAAAACTCCCAGTCTACTCTGTCATAGGCTTTAGACATGTCTAATTTCAAAATAAGGCCCTCCTTCCTATACATCACTAGAGAATGGACATTTTCATGGATAGTAATGATGGAGTCCATGATTTGTCTCCCCGACACAAAACCATTTTGTTGCCAAGAAATCAAAGAAGGGAGAATCGCCAAAATCCTAGTTGTAAGAACCTTAGAAATAATTTTGTAAACAAAATTGCACAAACTGATAGGTCTGAACTGATCCATCTTATTAGCTCCTTGTTTCTTAGGGATAAGGGCTATAAAAGTACCATTCAGCTCCTTCAGAAGTTTTCTGGTTCCAAAACTCTCTTTAACTGCATTGGTAACCTCCTTTTCAATAATATACCTGTAATATTGGAAGAATAACATTGGAAAACCATCCAACCCTGGGGATTTTTCTCCTTCAAAAGAAAAGACAACCTTTTTTAATCTTAGAGCTAGAAGGGATAGAATAAAGCCTGACATTCTGGTTTTTATTAAGAATATTAGGGATACACTTCATAAATTTTTTTTGTTCCTCCTTGTCGAGCTCACTATCCTTTTGCAGAAAAATTTGAAAGAAGTTTTTCATCTTGAATCTGATTTCCTCCTCATTATTACAAATAGTTCCACTAATTCTTAGCTTACAAATCCTATTAGCCATTCTATGTTTTAATGTTGTCATAAAGAAATACTTAGTATTTCTATCTCCCTCTTTCAAGAAAATCTTTCTTGATCTCTGTCTCCAAAAAGTTTCTTCCTTTGCAATAATGTTATGCATCTCAACCAGCTTCTCACTCTCTTGATCTCTTGAAATATAAGCATAACCATCCTTTTGGTTGCTCTCCTAGATTTCCTTAATCTCTAAACTAACACTAGCCTTAGTGGTAAATATATTGCCAAAAGTCCTTTTGTTCCAAGCTTTGATATTATCCTTGACATTTTTAAGTTTTTTAGCTAGGATAAACATAGCAGTTCCCTATATATTTATTTTCCTCCACTCTATCCTTTCTTCAAGTTGTGGATGCAAAGTCCACATTTTCTCAAATCTGAAAGGAAAGTTTCTTTTCTTATCAATTGGGTCAGCCAAAAAGGTGATGGTATTGTGATCCAATCCTAACCTAATGTGGGTTGATAAAGAGCAGTAATAATTAGGGAAACAATCATTAGTAATGAGAGACCTATCCAACCTAACTTTAATGAGGTCCTTACCATTTCTTCTATTAGTCCAAGTATATTCAATTCCCTGTAACTCAATGTCATGGAGATAATGATAGTAAACAAAATTCATTAGGTCCATCCTACTATCCAGATTAGAATGACTTCCTCCATTTTTTTCCTTTTCTCTTAGAGGAGTATTGAAATCTCCCATAACAATCCATTCTTTATTTTTAAAGGAATTTCTCAAAGAAGACAGCTGCTGCCAAAAGACTTCTCTACCTTTTTTGGTATTGGGGGCATAATTATTAGTCAAAACCCATGAAGTGTTATCCTTCAGATGCCTAAACCTAAAACAAGCCACATTATCACCTTGATATATAATATCACCTTTTATAATATCTCCATTCCATATGGTCGCAATGCCTTATGAAGCTCCATTAGAGTCACCCCAACAAGTTATTCCATTTTAAAAAAATCTTAGCTTTTCAACTTTATCCTTGAGCATTTTAGTTTCTTTAATAAAAAAAAATCTGGTCTATTATCCCTAATCATATTCCTAACAATGTCCTGCTTATGGGGATTATTCAGCCCCCTAATATTCCAAGATATAATCTTCATGATTTAAGAAAGGATCCTACCTCTAGAATCCGCTGGCTTCCATCCTCTATGTTCTTTTTGGCCTCTTTAATTCTCACCTTCTGGTTTGACGACCTACCTAGAGAAGATATATTAGCTCCCACATCTCCATTTCTGCTACTTCTTGTTGCTACCTTTCTGCTTGTTAACTCTTTGTCCTTCTTTCCTTCTTTTTTTTTTCTCTCCTTGATTTTCTTTCTCATCTTCAATTTCACTCTATTCCCCCGCTAGGAATTGGCTTATTTATGTGGGGTCCCCCTAGCTAGGTATTTCATTTTCATGATTTCTTCCCCCTTTAGGAATCATTTCCGATTTATTAAGGGTATCTTGACTCACCACCATATCTTGTTGTTTCTGCTGCTCTGTTGCATTCACTTCCAGAGTGTCACACTCTGGGCTCCTACCTTTTGTTTATCCTTTTTCTCCCCATTAGGATCTTCCATTTGTTCAACTTCTATATCCACTATTACTGACTCCATAATCTCCCTCTCTTCCACTTGGGATTCTTCTGTTTCCTAATTCTATTCTTCATTTTCTTTTTTCTTAGGAACCTCATTATTTGTAATAATAACTGCAATAGGGTTAGCTATCACAATATCTCTCATTCCAGCACTATTAGTAGTATTGGATGTGTTATCCATGGTTGTCTCTTTCTCTCCTCCATGATTCTATAGAATAACACACATTGCTATTTGTTTGGATCATGGAGTCTTTCCATATCTTTGATGTTCACTCTTCCTCCTTTTATGTAACCACTTGTGATTCTATAATAGCTTTTTAAGTGTGATACTAGTGGTGGAGACATTTCCTTCATTGGGGTCTCTTTAAATAGTTTACTTTGAACGTTAGTAAGATTAAGGCTTTGATCTTTGGTTTATGTGTCCTTTCATATATATGTATAATTTAATATTCTTGGTTTCATGCCTTGTGTCGTTAAATCAAGTGATATCTTATCTCTTTGCAGTTTTCCCATGAATATATCTTCATCACTTTATCTCTCTTTCTTCCAATTTAGTGTGAGAATGAGATGGACCCATCATCCCACAAAAGTGGGAGCTAATTCTATAGACCTTAAAAAATTTAGTATCTAAAATTAGATGCTTATTTTAGCCCCATTTTAGTATGTATGGGTTACCACATTGATTTCATATTCTCCTCTCATTCTTTAGATGATTAAATTAATATTATAAGTCTCGTGCTAATTCAAAAATTTTAAAACTTGAGATAAGCCCTTACTTCTAAGTGTTCTCCTTTATTTATCCTCCAGTATGATAATTCATTTAATGACAAAGCATTATATAACAATTTACGATATTTTTATCCTCGCCTAACCTTTTTGTTGAATATGTCAAATAATTGAAAGCGGGTGAATAAGTTATTCCCACACAACCTATAAAAATTTTCCTCTCTTAATCAATTCATAAACAAAATTATTAAAGACTTTAGATATCTAAGTTAAGCACATCACCCATCCACAAAAATATAAGCATTAATATCATAGAAACACTGACACAAAAAATAATAGGATGTTTATGTAGAAACCCAAGATCGGAAAAACCATGGAGAAGCTAATTATCATGAAATGTAAAACACCTATTAAGGTGAGAGTGGTATGGTAATTTTTATAAGAGCTCATTGCTAGATATACAAAGGATTACTTCTGATACAGATAGGGTCACTATCAATACACATAGGCTCATTACCGATACATAAAGGCTCACTACCGATATACAAAGTCTCACTCCCAATAAGCAAAGCCTCACTGTCGATACACACGGGATCAATGTCGATATATAGAGGCTCACTATCAATACATAAATGATCACTTCGAAGATAATAAGGTGTTATTCCCTGCATACCTGTCCCTACATTTTGTAGGCAAAATGTTGGGTCCCCCTTTTCACTTTTTCTCTTTCCTTTGTTTTCCTTTGTTTCCTTTGTTTTCCCCTCCGGGCTTTGCTCCCACGAGGGTTGTCTTTTGTTTTTTTCCCCCTTGTCTCTCCGGGACCTAGTCCTAGAGTTTGTTTCTTCTTTTGAGTCAGCAGGGTTATGAACTTTGAATTCTCTGCCATCGTACCTTCTTTTTTGAGAAGGTGGGGTTGCATGGAATCCCTGGGCCTAGGTTCCAGAGGTTTTCTTGTTCTGGAGTTTGCGGAGAAGGATGCAACACTTTTACCCTAGGGGTATAAGTTGGAATTACCTATCATTTTCACATTTACCATGACCAAATACTTAGAGCAATTTACCAGAGTGATTAAGGCAAATTTGAAGCGACTAAGTGCAGATTGTTCTGGTGATTAGCAGTGTTTAACAAGTGATTTATGGTGTTCATTCGTAGGATTTGAAGGTTACTTCATTGCAGAGTGCCTCCCGTTCTTGTCTTCTCTGCATTTTTTGAGTTCCAGGTAGGCTCTCGACTCTTCCTTCTCTAGTTTTCCATTTTCTGGTTCTTGCTTGTTTCTTTTGCTTTGTTTTTGTTTTGTTTTCATTTCTGCCTTTGTGTCTTGCTTTTTGGTCACCACTCATTGGTGGGTTGGCTCTGCCAGAGGATTGTCCACCCTCTGTGCAGCTATAGTTTAATGTAGGTGGTTGTAAAACTTGCATATACGCTTTGTAAATTCTGTACATTGTTGTTGTTCAGTGTATATCCTGTATACTGTCTTAAGTTTAGCTTTAATGCCTTAGTAAATTTTGTATAAATATGTAAATACTCTGTAGATGTTGTGTATATATTGTTGTTTTGCGAGCTGTGCTTTGGCCCTCGTAGAGCTTCAATTCTCTATATTTTAGTGTATATACCTCATGTATATCCTTCCATCTTGTCGAGCTCGCTGTGCTCCATCATGTTTGAACCACACTATCGAGCTTGTCTGAGAGGTAGTTGCCATGACTTGAGCTCAGCACCTTATTGGTTCGAGCCATGGAAGATTTCTCTCTCCTCTATCATATTGTCTTAATGACGCGATTAATTTTCCATGAATGGGCATTCAAATCCTATCCCATCTGGCATTCATTTCAGCCATGTCAACCTACTTGTCACCACTAATGCCATTAATGCCATTACATCGTCTGTCATGTGACCACGTGATGACCCACATCAGCCGAGTATGGCTCTCTTTGGTCACATCAACAATGACTAATTCTTCCAGACTCCGGGTGCTGAGGCCCTTGGGTCTTCATCCCATCTTTGTCACTTGGTTCAACACCCCAGAGCCCCCGAGTTTTTATCAGGATCTGATGCATGAACTTTGAATACTCTAGGATTTTGATATATACTAACACTTTTTGGACAGGTGTAAGATGGTGGTGAATTCCTCAGAGTCTGCAAAATTATTATTTTTATAATATCATGTCTTGACAGTTCTCTGGTCTTGTAGGTTGTAGATAAGCTCGATCAGAATGTCTGAAGTAATCACTCCTCCTGATAGTCCGAAGCTACCTACTACCTCCACTCATGCGGCCATGAAATCCAAGATTGAAAAGATGCTAGCTAAGATTCCACTGACCTCCAAATTCCCAAAGGAGGGTGGTCTCATGGGGTCCAAGGTGGATTCTAAAGTGCAGGAGATAACAGATACAGAGCCCAAACTTTGGGCTGAAATGCAAGGCTTAATTCAAGCCATATACAAGCTGAAAGCTGGTGGAGATAGTATGGCCACTCACTTAGTTGCCTCTAGCATTATAAAGGCCATGAAATTTTCGTGTTTGATACAATCACCAAAATTGATACTTTAACTGGCAAAACTATACAATGCACTTACTCAGACTATTCTGCTTGCTGATCCCCGGCCATTGTAGTACCCAGCAACAATCATCAACCTAGATGCAACAACTTTTGCCTCAGGGCTTGGGATTCCACACTTCAAAGTGTCCATCATTCTCACCCGGTCCAAATCATTGGAGGATATCAATAGAGCTTCTCTTTTCTCCTGGCAATATCTCAACACTCAATAGCTAAAGTCCCCAAAGAGGGACCGTAAAAAGATGAAGTTGGAAATTGCCTGCGGGGATTTCAAGGAGCCCATGAAAGGTAGGCATCATATTTCTATTCAAGATCTTTGGAGAGCCCCATGCCTAGGATTTCTCTGCGTGGATGTACTACTTTCTTTACTGCATCACCACTCGCAACAAGACTTCCAAATGGGTGGCTATTATAGCAAATCACGTGGACACGCAGTTGAAGGGTGTCGTCCAGAGTTCTGAATTCTATATGACATCTTACGTACTATGGGCACTGGCCAAACAAAGACCAAATTTTTTGGGTTTAGGAATAGTGGGTGATCTTGGGAGTGGGTCGGGCCAGCCAACCCCATGGGATCATTATCCCCAGATCCAGTGGGAACTCAGTTTCCCAAATTTTTGCAGGGGAAATGATGCTTTCATTTACCACAATATCCTTACACTTACTCAAGACTCAGGGTACTGATTGTCGCAGGAGGCGATGAACCTGGTCAGTACTAATGGCCATTAATTTATTCAGTTCTAGCATCACACCTACATTCAGGTGACCAGATTCTCTGGGAAACCCTATCTTCTTCCCCGATATTGTGGGGATAAAGTCATTCTTTTGGAGTTATCCTGGTAGATCCTAGAGCTACACGCTTTCTTCACATTGAAGAAGGTCACCAACGTCCCATTCCTAGTTTCTTGTGGGAATTATAGGTGCAGTCTTGCCACAATAAGGGAGGCATATAGTGAATTGAAGAGCCTGGGACTGGTGGAATTCCACCACACCAGGAAAAATTATGATCCTCTGGGCAATATTGCCTTGGTGCTCCCTCGGGCATCCGTGCCACATGAGGAAGACATTGAAGATTTTTGGGCAGATTGCCAGGACAGTTTTGATCCCCGGGCCTACCTAGCATAAAAAAAAATAAGGGCTGGACACACTGGATCTCCCTCCAGTGGATTGGGGCACACCGAAAGATCTGAAAATTAAAGGGGTATGCCACCCGATTATAGAAAATAGCCATAAGTATTTTGAGCAGGTGTTTCCGAGGAGCACCTGGAAAGGACCAATTGTTCAAAAGTTCACTTCAACTTCCGCAGCCGCCAGCCCCAACACTAGAAAGGGAAAAGAAAAAGAAGATACTTTAGCCCAGGTGCCTCCTAAGCGTACACTCCCTATGATGGTAGAAATATAGGAGAAAATGGAGGTGTCAAGGGTGACAAGCTAGAGAATAAGTGCACAACTTTCCTCCGGCCTCCTTGTAACACCAATGACATCTGCTCGCCCGGTGGGATCCCTGTCTTTGGCTAAGATGATGAGCAGACAGACTTTCACCCAGGTAGAGTCTAAAAGTATTTTAGATACCAGGGTCCCATTAATGAGAAGGAAGAAGTAGAAGGTGGCCCCCATCCCAAGTGTGGCCGCCAGCCCCAGCATGCAAGAATTGCCTCCGGTTGATGTCAGTTCAGATTCTCTCAAACTTGAGAATATTTTTGACTCCTCTCCCCCACATGACCAATTTGATGATGTCTTCGAGGTGGATGAGCTCATGAACCTTCATGAGGATGTACCACATGTGGTGGAGGAGATCAGCGCCCAATAAAAGGAAAATATCCCTACAGAAGAAGAGGAAGTCTCAGAGCAAGAAGCTACCGCAGAATAGGAAATTTGGCAGTAAGCACAAAGAGAGTCCTAGAGGGAGAAAGAATCGGTCAAAGAGACTGAGGATGAACCAAGGAAAAATATAGATGAGAAACCGATGATTGGGGAACCAGGACCCATGGGATCAACTGTACCCCCATTCATCACACTCCAAATACCTTTGGTTACTCCGGGTGACCAATTGCCCCAGAGTACGTTTGGTGAATTAGTAAAGGCGACCACATTGCTAAACTTCGGCAGAGACCTCACCCACTTCCACAAGACATTCCAGTGGAAGAAGATGTCCCGAGAGATTAAACCTATAGGGCCGAGGAACAAAAATAGCAGAATGATGGGGAAATTCCCAAGGAGGTAAATGTTGAATCAACTGATGCTGAGGAGAATCGGGAAATCCCCAAAAATATAGGTAATGTTGATATCGGTGAAGAAGAGATCCTGGACAACACTGAAGAAAATTCCAATAGGGTGGAAAATGCTGAAGGTTCCAGGGAACAAGAAAAAGAACAAGAGAAGGAATAGGAACAAGAGAAGGAGAAAGAGCCTGAAGACAATGTACATCCTGGGAATGCACCGTTGGATTCTAAAGAGAATCTCGATATCCAAGTCTTCATAACAAAGCCACCTCAGCCACCCCAATAGCAGGTGGAATCAAGAAAGAGAAGGGCCTCGACGGTGGCAACATGTGTTCCGCTCTCTTTGGCTGAGATGATGGCCCAAAGCATAGTAGCCAAAAAGCCTAAGAAGGCCCAAATGGTCCATACTCTCTAGACTGGCCCATCAGGAAGTATAGTTGTGACAATCACAGCTCCTCCCCCAGACATAGATACAACAACAGTGAGGCCCAAGGATTATACAATCATAGAAGTAACGCTTGGGGGAGAGACAAGTAGTGTGAATTGGACCTGCTGAGAGTGGCCACCAAAGCATTGGAGACCCGGTACAGCAAACAGTCCCAGAAGTTGAAGGAGGAAAAGGAAACCAGTGAAAATTTCCTCGCACTTCTGACAGAACTTACACAGCCTCTGGCTAAGATCTACCCGAAAGCTTCTACCTCCGGATTGCCGCTTGCACAGGGAAACTTGCATTCTTTAAGGGCCATAAAAAGAAAGCCCAAGCTGTGGACGAGTGGATCACTGAGCAGGTAGCGGCTACAAAATAATTTCTAGTGGTGTCCCTCCCAGATCTTTATCAAATTAGTCCTCTCCTTGATCAAGCCAATGCCTTTGCCGTCCTGTGGGAGAAGGATTTAGAAAACTATGCAAAGTGGAAGGCCGGGTTGGATGAAGTCTTCAACGCCAGAGAAGAGACCATCACAAAGGTGAGAGTTTTGGGAGAAGAATTGTATGATTCCCTTTGGGCCCAGTACTCTAGACTTGGCCTCAAGATTGAGGTGTGAAGGGAACTGGTTAAGGCCATAAAAGAGAAGGTGACTGTGACCCGATATCCTTTGGTTCTATTTCAGGCATTTGTGGTAGGGGTGTAAAAAGTTGACCCCTTCACCACCGAGACATGCACCCCATAGGACTACCTCCTCAGTAAATTTGATGAGTGGATGGAGTCCCTATACCTGACTGCCAGGAATTTTGATCAGGGGAGGTTGTACAGATTATCCAAGTTGATGGTTTGGGCACACGATGCCATGAAAATGGTAGATGAATTCTGGAACAGGGCTACATAAGTCAAAGAGAAACTTGAGACTATCCATGGCCGATGGGACAATATTAAGTATATAGATGAGGATTCCCTAAACCAAGTGTTAGAAGCATTCAAAAATAGTAAAGGGCAATAAAAATCCTCCGAATTCTGGATATTTTCACCAACAACACATTTTGTATTCATCATTCTTTGAGCATAAGCTCCTGGATCCACAATTTTGTATTCTTTGGATGACTCGCGTCTAGGTTCTCTAGAGCCGATCAGTCATTATCAAGTAGTTAATAATAGTGTCAGAAAGAAGGTAACCGCAACAAGGCACGTCAGCTCAGAAGATGATTCTGACAGTTGGTCTTCCTAAGGTGCCACCCCAACATTGAACACCTAGCATATTGGAGACTGTGAACCACTTTTGTATTAATGAAGCATGTAGCCTTGATCCCTGGGGGATCAAATTTATTCTATTTCCCCTCTGGCTCTCTTCTCAAGGCCGATTCTTCCATACCTCTTTTCTTGTCTCATTCTTCTGACATGTCAGACCTCTACTCTTATCGAGGTTATTGTAGCGTGGTGCAGGTAGTACCGGCCACCGAAAATCATATTTTATGGTTGAGTGTAAAGTTAGATTAGGTTAACTTTAGGATAAACTTGTGTATAAATAATAAGTCTGACCTCATTTCAAGTGTCGGCGAAATTGATGATTTTGCAGTCCATAGCTATAGCACTCTCAGCATTTTCATTTTGATAGTTGCAGAGCTCAATGCTCCTTAGCCTTTAGAAGCTTTCAGTAGATAGATGTTCCCCTGGGGTTGTTATTGTACTTACCAGTGACGCTAGAAAGCCATTAATGAAGAAGGAAGGATTCTCGCAATGCTTTTGTTGGTTTCTAGATCTCTAAGTTAGTATTATTCCGTGCTATATGTTTCTTATGTCCCTTGCTCTAATGTTTTAAGTAGATTAACAACCTTCTTTCTCCTCGCTATTGAATACGTATGAACTGATGGTTGTGTACGCGTTCAGTATTTTTGCGTAGCATGTTAGAGCTTGGTTGATGTTTTGAATGTATTTGCATGACTATAGATAGATGAAATACTTCTAACCCTGGCAATATTTTTTGAAGTTATTTGGTAACTAGCAAATGCTTGCAGGAAACCCCACTTACCTAAATCCCCGGAGTAGACAATCCAACAACAAGGTGCCTCAAGCATTCTATTAAAGTGAATTATGAGTGTTCTTGGAAATTAGCCACATCCAAAGTAAGATTGACTGGTCCTCTATAAACCAGTAGCTCAGTGGTAGAGCACTCCTGCATAATAAATTGTTCTTTCAAAATACGGTGGACAAAATACATTAAAAATTATTTTGTTGTTATTTTAAACATTGAATAATATTGAATGTTGAATTAGACAATCACTGCATAATTAATTTTTTTATTAGCACAACGCTATACATTTTGAAACTTTCAAGCTCATTGGCAATGTGGGAAACTTTCAGGTTAAGCTTGCTTAAATTATAATTCCATTTGTGAAACTTTCAACAAGTGTTGTGCTTTATGAACCATTCATTATAGAGCCCCTTTACCTCATTTATTAATAAGAAGGAAAAAAATTTCACAACAAGTCAAATTGTGATATTGCTATCAAGATTCATCTATTTGGTTTTCAAATCAAACTCATTGAGCCATGTTTCAAGTGTAGTGATTGGAACACTTAACACTCATTGCATTTAGGCCTTTAATTTCTCTTAGGAGATTCTTCTAGTTCAAACACTTGAAGTTCCTATTGAAAGAATTGTTATTGTGTGCTTTTTAAGAATAAATTACAACATCATTATAGTTTCTCTTACAATCTACAATTCATAGTTTCTTCCTTTGCCTTCAAGACAAAAAAGAGATATAGAATTCTTGAAGATAGCCACTAGTACTAAGCATAGAAAGATACTTATTTTTTTCCTTTAAAAAAATTAAGAATTTTTTTTCTAAAAGATAAAAACTATTTTTCTACAAAAATATGACTTCTTTTATTACTTTATTATTTTATTTTTGTCACAGTCCAACAACTAGGTGCCTCAAGAATTCTATTAAAGTTAATTATGAGTGTTCTTTAAAATTAGCCACGTCCAAAGTAAGATTAACCGGTCCTCTATCAGCCAGTAGTTCAGTGGTAGAGCAATCCTGCATAATAAATTGTTCTTTCAAAATACGAGGGACGAAAAAATAGTAAAAAATATTTTGTACTCCCATTGGTACTCCCGCCATAGTCTTTGACATTGAAACAAGGGCTTATCAAGGTATGCGATTTAACCTTTCAATCTACTTTTGAAACTTACTAAGTTTTCGTTGTAACGACAGATGTTTTGTTATGTAAATACATATTATTTCATTAGTTAAGATATTTTCCACAACAGTCAAAATTTGATATTTCTATCACAGTAAAAAAACACTACGAGTCATACTCATTGACTTATGTTTCATGAGTAGTGATTCACAAGAACCCATCTCTCATGAGAATGAATGGAACACTTAGCCCTCATCGCATCTAGGTGATGCTCAAAGAAGTGAAGAACAAGACTTCCGAGGAGGTCACCCATCTCAGTACGAATGGTAGAGCCATTGGTACTCCCACCACAATCTTTGACATTGAAACAAGGGCTTATCAAGGTATGTGATTTAACCTTTCAATCTACTTTTGAAACTTACTAAGTTTTCGTTTTAACGACAGATGTTTTGTTATGTAAATACATCTTATTTCATAAATTGATATATTTTCCACAGCAGTCAAATTTTGATATTTCTATCACAGTAAAAAAAAAACTGAGTCATACTCATTGACTTATGTTTCATGAGTAGTGATTCACAAGAACCCATCTCTCATGAGAATAAATGGAACACTTAGCCATCATCGCATCTAGGTGATACTCAAAGAAATGAAGAACAAGACTTCCAGGGAGGTCACCCATCTCAGTACTACTCCAGCTTGAGTGTGCTTAACGATGGAGTTTCCTCCATGGTTAAACCCACTCTGCTTGTACGGGGTTTCCTTGTTGGTTAAACCCACTATGCTTGCAACCTCATAACTGGAGTAGTACTCGGAGGGGTGACCTTGCCGGAATTCCCCATGCTTCAACTGTGTTAGCATCACCTAGATACATGAGTGCTAAGTGCTCGATTCATTGTTATGAGAAATGAGTTTTTGTGAACCACTACTTACGAAGTTTGACAAAAAAAATTACACAGTTGAATCCTAATAGCAATATCACATGTCTTATATGATTTGTGATTGCCCTTCAGTCAAGTCAATCCAGGCAAAACAAAACGTGGCTGCAATTTGCAACCTGGTTGGAAACCGACTGGTTCAATATCCGGCGAACGACAACGGGTTTTTGAATGACGATAAACACTTCACTGGCTACCCGGTGGTCAGTTTCAATCATCGTATGAAGACATCTGGTGAATGGGAATGAGTTTCTAAAGGAACAGATGAGAGGTGTACACCGACCCAGATCTTAGATAACAATAAGACGACATATGTCTGGGATCGTCACGTCCAGGGGACTGAGCTCTTTAATGTTGAGCTGGGAGTGCCTTTGTCTCGATTCCGAGAAGTCATAGAGGATGTAAATAAAATAAGAGATTTGGATCCCCAAAGGATGTGTGACACAACTACGATGGTTATAAGGTCTCTTAAGAAGTTGGAGGCGTACCTCGGACCTTCTGAGGATGAGGTGAGGATGGAGTATTTATCTTACCGACCAGGGGAAGCGGGTACGCCCGAGTGGAATGAAGACGTGTTTCAAGAGATTGAGTACATGGTGATTGAGAAGTATGGAGCGGGACTGCATTGGGGAAAGTCTAGAGGTCACTTGTTCGGAGGATTGGCCAAGCGGGCAGTGAAATTAACTGAATTTTTAAAGGTGAAGGAGAGATTTGATCCCAACGGAGTGTTTTCCAATGACTGCACTGACGGTTTGTTTGGAATTGGACGTAAAGGTGTGGAGGAGTTCAGAGATGGATGTGCACTGGATAAGATGTGTAAATGTAGGGAGGATAAACATTGTGCTCCAGATAAAGGGTTAGGGTTTCTTTGTAAGCCCGGGAGAGTATGGAAGAATGCTCGTGTATGTAGAAAATTAGTTGAAAAGGTGTTGTTTTATCTCCAAAACAAGTCGTAACTAATTTTACAAGTAACTGGTACTACGATCAAAGCTTGAGTCGTTCAAAATAAGAAACAAATTCTACTTTTAGAATTAAACAATTCTCTCTCGGAAGTAACTATGAAATTTTTTCTTACATTGTTTTAATCCATTTTCTTCTAAAAGTTACATTTTAGTATAATTAATTGCAAGCACAATTTGGTTTATTCATCAAGATTCACCTCTTAAAATATGTTCCATATATGGATTATAGCGCTCGACAAGATTACATATAAACAGAATACTAACCAATCCTTTCATTCAACAAATAAAAAGGTCCATGTAACTTCAAATTCTATATACCAGAATAGAGTTTTTAAAAATTTGTTTGTGAATTATCAATTGTTAAAATGAATAAATATTATTTTATACTTCTTAAGATAAAATCTTATTCAAAATAGTAATTAATATTAATATGTAAAGTTACGGTATGAACATGGTTTAAAAACAATTAGTATATTAATAATGTATTTGCTATAATATTAGAATATTTTTAAGATGGTTTAACAATAATGAGTACATTGATAATGAATTTGTTAGAATATTAGAATTTTAGTTTAATTAAACAAAAGTTTTAGAATTTGTGAAATAGTTTTCTTGTGATAGTACTATTAGAATTCAACCAACATTGGGCCTTCTCAGGGGGTCACCTATCCTAGCACTACTACTCAAGCATGCTTGACCACGAGGTTTCCTCCAATGTTAAGCCCACTTAAATTGTAATTTCATTGGTGAAACTTTCAGCAAGTGTTGTGCTTTATGAACCATTCATTATAGACCCCATTTACCTCATCAATTAATAAGAAGGAAACATTTTTCACAACAAGTCAAATCGTGATATTGCTATCAAGATTCAAC
>MU228555.1:525405-542973 GCA_018584345.1 Thuja plicata | reverse complement strand
ATTATTTTAAATCTGTGGCTGGGCATGATGTGCTTTTTAAGATCAGATGTCTTGTCCTGACCTTCATAAGAGACGTCCAACTGGTAGGAATTGCAGTCTATTTGATAGGTTTGGTGTTTCTTTCAGTAGCAAAAGTTCTGTATGGCTTTAATACAAGAATTTGGAATTCGGTAGGACTTTTATAAGGGAGGGGAAGATCTTGTAGTTAAGCATCCTAATTTTATATTTGTCAAAATTTTATATGGAAATTTCAAATCATTCCTTTTTTTTTAACAGTAATTTATTTGACAAGTAGTTTGCTTATAACTAAGCTTCCAAGCCACACGAATGTGCTTTTTTCTAAGGTATCTGAAAAGACACTAAGACATATATAGTTTAATAATTTTTTTTTTTGTTGATTCTCTCACTTTCCAATATAATAAACTATGTTTTTTACTTGACTATAATATGCTTTACTCCCTTGAGAATTATTAGATTATATCTTTTTAGATTGATTAGTTGGCACATGAAAATTTTTAGACTTATTGTCTTGATAATAGTAATAGAAAATTGTTTCTAAGGATAGTTTGCCTAGAATAAAGATATGTGTTGCATTTTATTTTGTTAGGAAAAATATTAATTAGGATAATAATCATGATTACATATAATTATCATAAAATCGTTATAAGGTTTGTAGCATTCAACTATTCTATTATTGTCAATTATTTTTAAAAAAAATTATATTATAATGATAATGTTATGATTTTTAATTGAGTTCTAATTTTGATTATATAATTTATGTTCTAGGCATGTTAAAGACAATTGGAGTTGAGTTCACTAGCAGCGTGGATGATCTTTCACATCAAGTATTTATCATCCAATTATCAAAACAGAGTGAGGTTATTTTGTTAGCAGGAAGTATTGGAAGTCGCCAACTTCTCTTATTAAGTGGGATTGGACCCAAAGAAGAACTTGAAGAACTGAATATTACTGTATTTTCAGATTTAAAATTAGTGGGGAAAGGGATTAGAGATCCACCACGCTCAACAATTATTATAGAATCACCTGAACCACTTGAATTTTCTCAAGTACAAGTAGTAGGTATAATAGACAATTCACAAGTCTACATTGAGTGTGTTAGTTCTTTTGAACAAGATAGTTACACAGATTATAAGTATCTAGGAGTCATTGTTACTAAGGTTTCCTTTCCCTTGTCAACTGGTGAGCTTTGTCTTAGAAGTAAAAATCCACTAGATCACCCAATAGTAAGATATAACTAATTTTCTCATCCTTTTGATATACAAGAATGTATTGTTGTTGTGAAGGTACTATCAAAACTTATCATGACAAATTCTATTAAAGAATTTTCATTTAGTGGCATTGGAAACTCCAAACTCCTTCGATTTGTAGGGGAAGAATTACCACAAAATCAATCAGATTATAATGCCTTGCTAAAATATTGTAGAGATATAGTAAAAACAATATGACATTTCAATGGAGGGTGTGAAGTTGATTCTGTATTGGACGAAATGCTTTGTGTCAAAGGTGTTGATAGTCTAAGGGTTGTAGACCATTCAATTTTCAAGGGTAGTCCACAGACAAATCCACAAGCCACTATAATGATGCTTGGAAGGTACATTAATTTTTTTTTATAGTTTCTATTATTTTTGAATAAGAACGACTTTTACTAAAGATGTTTTAACGGCATATATACAGGTATATAGGAGTGCACATTCTTCAAGAGTGCATGAACATTTGTGAATCTTAGGCCATTTCAAAGTGCAATAAAAATAAATTGTTACCCATGCATATATTGTATTTGAGCAATTTTCAAAAACAATGATATTTTTCCTAATTTAGTATTGAGTTTATATCTAGAATTCTTCTAATTATATGAAGGTTATCATAAATATGTAGACTTAATTCCGTAGATAAAATATAATTAATATGACATTGTTTGAATAGAGAAATCAATTTTTATCTTAAGTTTTGTATCATATTATAGATCCTTAATTATTGTGAAATATAAATTAATTTATCTATTTATTAATTAAGAATGTTGGATAATGAAAAAAGTTAAGAAACACATTGACTATACTCTTTAAGCCCCAAAAATATTTAATTTGGAAAGCCTTAAATTCTTGTCATGCCTCGACATAAATTTCAAAATTATCCTAATAGTAATCAAATCTTGATGTAGAAATACTTTGAAGATATTTAATTCTCCTAATATTATTTAGTTTATTACTATATAGATAAATACTAGCATCTAATTTTAATTATTGTAAACAATTTTAAAAAGGATATGAAATAAAATAGTAGTAATATAGGAAAACCACATGCAAATTTTAAGTTTGTTATATTTATGAAATACTTTGAAGAGTAAATATAACTTATATCAATGTAATTGAAAATGATATGAATTAATTCAAGGCTAGTTATTCTCTTGAAGTCTATGGATTATTACTAATATATAATTATAGTAATAAAGAAAAATACAAGATTATAAAATTATGCGTAAGATATTTTACCATTTCATTCAATTATTCATTGTGATTTTAAAGATATTTTTAAGGAAAGATAATTTTGCAATTGTTGGAAGGTAGTTAACCTTTCAATTTTGATATTTTATAAATAGATATAGAGAATTATATAGACATTATGTGCTCTTACACAATAATTATCTCTATATTTGATTATCACCTACTAAAAGTGAGACTAGTTATAATTTAAATATATAAATTTGACAACATGTCCAATAAATCTTATGCCCTTCAAAATTTTAGTTGTGTATTATTATTACAAAATATAATATCTTATTGTCTATTGTTAAGAAATTAAACATTAAGTTGGATTTTATTAACAAAATCTAATGATAAAATTAATTTACAGAATAATAAGCAAATTAATTAAGACTTGTGCTTAGTAATTTTGTGGTCACTAAAAATTGGTTAACACCTATGGTGACATTTTTTAGTAATTATTTCTCTATGTAAGTTATTTATTCTATCATTTGTCAATCTCGTGTCTAAATTTCATTAATTAAATAATTTAATTTTTTTTTTTATTAATAATTAATTAGTCTTCCCATTCAGTCATTCCTATCAACTTCTCCTTTATCACTCTTTTCATTACTCTGATTAAATAATTTAATTATTTGGGTCCCTTATCACTTCTTGTAGGGTAGATAAATAATATTTATTTAGTTATCTCATTTTTTATCCTCTTCATAACTAAATATATATATTTTATTTAATTTCCTAATTAACAAACATGTGGATGTTTTAATTCACTCCACTTATCTACTTTTCACATTGATTTGTATCCTGAGATATCCCTTACCTCTTTAATTTTAACTCCTATATTTATCCACTCAACTAATTCCTCACTAATTCCATCCAATTTTAAATGGTGTATTTTGTTGAAAATAAACATTTCCTATATTCATTTTCACTTAACTCTTACTAACTTCTATTTCTTTCTCCAGTTGAAAATATTAATTTTCCTTTTATCCTCATGCAATCCTTACTAATGATTGTCTTGAGTTCAAAATTGATCATATCCATCCAATATATCATAATTTATCTATAAATTAAGGTCACAATTTACATTTTTGAAAACCACAAATCATCATCATCATCATCATCATCATCATCATCATCATCATCATCATCATCATCATCATCATCATCATCATCATCATCATCATCATCATGCACCACCACCACCACCACCACCACCACCACCACCACAAACATCACAAACATGAAAAGAGAAGAAGCAATGGGTTCATTTGAATGAAGTTTTATGCATTAATTTATTTATTTCATTTGAATGCTTCATTTTGACATCTTTGTTGGGATGATTGATTTAAATAGGATGATTATGGTTTTCATAGGTAGCCTTAGATGTCATGTGTGTTTTACTTCACTTTTGTGATCTAAACGTTTTGTGAAGTCAACGCGAAAAATGATTAAACTAATATTTTTTAAAGTTTTCTATCTACAATTATCAGTAATGCAATCCCTTTGTGAGTGTGATAATTGATTGATTTTTTAAGACATATGCAAAGGTGTAGAACACACTTGGTTTGATTTTTCATTCATTTAAAAGATCTGAACATGCATTATTTTCCTCGTTCCTAATTAAATGTTAATCTAATTTAAATATATTAGTTTATGTTCCTAATATTTGATGTATGTAAATGGCTTAAGGAGAAAAAATAGCAATTTTATTTAACAGGTTAATTAATGGACAATGAAACTTTTGGATATATTTAAATAGGTCGTTTAATGAAAAAATTTCACATAGTTTAATTAGGAGGATGAATTAATGTGAAAAATTATACTTAATCATAAATAGGGGTTAAAATCAACACATTAAAACTATCATTTGAGTTATATTTATATACATGTATATTTTTTCAATAAAGAATGTAATTACTTTTACTTGCTAGGAAATTCCCTCTTATATCTATAAAAACATTTATAATTTCTATTCATTTGTGTGAATGTGTTGTGCAACTGACTGATCTTGCTATGTAATTGTTGGTGTTACTATGTAATTATCTAGTAAACATTACTTTCCCATATTTAGCTAATAATCAAATCTTGGAATCCATGTTCTATTAGCGTAGATGTATCTTATGTTACTAATGATGTGTGTAGATATCTTTGGCAATCTTCAAATGACAAGTATCACTTGAAACAATTAATGAGTTTTCTGTAGGGATCTAGAGATGGATTTGTGATTTCAAACATTGTGTCTATTTTCTAGATTAGGTCACATCTCCTTTTTTAACTGTTAAATGAAAAATAGAGCTCTCAAGTATTTTGTGCACTTGTACATTGTAGGTGGACATATCAATGCACAAAGTATCCTCTCCCCTTCCCTTTATAGATCTTAGGCATAAGATAAATGTGTAACAATGTCCATTCTTTTTATTTTTCTAAGAGAGGATTCCTTGGAAATTTCATCATCTTTGGTTTTTCCTTGAGTAGTTGTTTTTTATTTCATCTTTCTCTATAAAAGAGTAATAAATAAAACCTTGTCCAATGTTAACCATATAGCTGGGTGCAATCATATCTTAGTATCTAGTGGTACTAGGATAGTTAGGGTTGTCAAATATTTTTTTATTTGTAAATGTTCCTCAAATAAATCAAACCAATTAGTGATTAGAAACTGAAATCCTATGCTTACTTATTTAGGGAGTATAGATTGTACCATACTCATCATGCACCTTTCTCTATGAGAAATACATTATGTGATTACATTTTTTTGAACCTTTAGGGTAAGAGAGGAGGTGCACATTGGTGTTATCTATGGAGTGAGTGTCAACCAATCTCTAAGCTACTCACATTGTCTATGGTATTTTATTTCTATGGCGAACCAATAAGTAGTATCCACTTTACAACCTATGTATGCTTTCTTAGAATTGTTTTAAAAGTTGATGACTAATTAACGCGAATATGACCTAATTCATTTCCACAATGTCGTACTCTAATTTTTTAGGGTAAAATAATCATTATGTTTAGTAAGTCTTATGTGAGTGTTTAAATAACTTTACCAATAAAAACAATAAACTCACTCCAATTTAGAATAATTTTCAAAACAAAATTGTTAGATCAAATTATTAAATAATATTAGATACTCAAACAAATTTGTCAAAATCTAAGAGCAGGAACATTGGAGTCCAAAATTTTTGCCATAATATAAGAGAAAGGACATCAGAGTCCTAAAATTTTGTTAAAATATGATACATTAGAGACTCAAAAATGTTTGCCAAAAATATGAGATCAAAATCATTCAATAATTTTAAGAATTCATTTGAATATTACATTTTAGGAATGTGGGTGTAGCTTTAGGTAGCACTTTGCATTAAAATTTTGCTATCACTTTTGTAAGTCCTAGAATCATCATCACATTTGTTTGTATTGTCTCAAAACTAGGTCTTTCATAGTCATGATTCACTTCATTTTAAGTAATTTCAATTGTATTGATAAATTCTTAGGCTTCTATTTTCGATCTCAATAACCATTTAAAAATATAAATATTTAATAATATATTAAACATAGGTATTTTTAGGAGATTGAAACCTTGTCAAAACTTTGTCTTTTATCACCATCAACAAGTCAAAACCCTAGCTCATTAGCATGCTCATAATTACAACTTTATCTATTTCTATTATTTGTTATTTTTCTATTTTAAGGTTTTGATATATTTTTAGTCTCTTAGGGATATACCCATAGATTTTCATTCCTAAAGTTATCAAAATTTCTGAAAACACAAACACACAAGTTACATTTTTCATCGTTAGTTACATTTGCAAACTTTCATTTTAAAAAAAAATATAAAATATAGGGTGGTATTTTTCATAAATTATTTCATTTCATCTAAAAACTTGGAAAAAATAAACATATAACATGACCATAGTAGCATTTCTAAGTTCAATCTAAAATTTCAATAATACAAAAAACAAATTCCAAGAAAAACCCATTAAAAAAATCAAAGCATTAGTCCAGACATCCATGATATTTGTCCAAGAGAAACATGATGAATTGGGGTAATATATGTCATAGATAAGGTCACCCTTTAATTTAAAGAGAATATCCAAGCTTCCTACTCTCATGGAACCATGTCATTGTAATCAACCTATCAATCACATCAATCCAACGTATGCATATTCAAAATTTTGAATATAACTTATGATTTCCAAACAAATGTCATCCCTCACTCTTGATCACAAGAAGAAAACTATCTCATGAAGTAGAGATATTGAAATAAATATGATTAAAACAAAAGATCCCAAATCCAAACCTTAGGTAAGTCAACATAATAGCTGTCCTTGCCCCAAGCATGAAGAAAAAGATAAATATGAATAGGACTATTATGTTACTCACAAGGTATGATTCCACTTGAAATTGTACCACCATGAATGACAATGATCCCCCAATGAAGAGGCTAACATTTTCGTATAATGTAGATAAACATAATAGGAACTTAATTTTCATTCAAATTAATGATGATTGAATATCAATTCATTGTGACATGTTATTTGGATGATGTCATAATCAATGAGTTTTCTAAATTTTATAATCAAAAGCTTCATATTCATTAGTAGAGTGGTCATGATATCAATGATACATGTAAAAAGGAAGATTCACAAGATTTTGGCCATGCTTCTTATTTTGTGGGGGTCAAATAATCAAATTAACGTGAAGAAGATCAAGAAAAATAATTTCCCGATAAAAGATAGACATACAAGAAGTGTTAGATTATAACTAAAGGGATATATACAAAGGAGGAGGTTGGTAGATAAAACCTTATAGAGGCATGTGTTATGTCAATTTCTTATGATTCAAATTACTCTTTTGCATGCATCCTAAACCATTTTGAAGATTATGAGTTAAAATATTTGGAGAATCGAGTTGAACAAATGATCAACTAGGTCCAGTATTAAACTTCAGAACTTTATATTCTCCCAGAAAAAAAAAAATCATTATACTTTGTCAACTTAAGGGTGGGCATATATGGCCTCCTTGTTGCAAATATTTTTTTAACAACAAGCATTTTAGGTAGAGTACACTTGTATAATACAACTTTCTAGGGCCATGTTAATCTTCTTTACACCTTTTCGATGTATTTTATGGGATACAATGCTTCCGTTGGTTATCCTTAATAAGTTTTGAACTACATAATATTATTTTCTAGACCACCCAACCTTTCCTTTTCATGGGTTGACTAGCATAATATAATTTTCTAGAACATTCAACCTTTCATTTGCATAGATTTTCATGAGTTTACTAGCATGTGCTACACTATCAACACTCTCTTTGCATTATTTTTGATGGGTGGAACTGACATTAAATAATTTTATAGACCATTTCATCCTCTTTTCTCTTCTCTCTCTATCTCTCTCATGGATCACCTAGCACAAAATAACTATTTATCCTGTGTTATCCATGGTTCTGATTAAGTAAAAATAGGTTTTACAAGGACCCAAAACCTTTACAAATTAATAAAGTTCAGTAGGTTTTACAAGGACCTAAAACCTAAAGAGTTGTTATAAATGTTCAACAAGGAGAAAAAAATAGCTGTGCCAGTGCACCCATAAATGAAAGGATACGGGAAAACAAGCAACTAAACCAAAAGAAGTCCCATAGATACAACATTAAAATTAAGGACAGAAAAAAACCCCAAAGGGAAGGAAAATAGGACAACTACATTCCATGCACCAGCTCCTCTACTTCGATGATGATGATCTGCATATTGCTTATCGAACTCTTGAGCTCCGCAGTATCTTTGTCCCCCTTAGGACTGTTCTTCTTAGTACTAGCTCTAGTATGCTATCCCAGGCCAATTCCCTCTTTGATCTCTCTGTTTTCCTTCTCTTTTTTATCCCTGTACATTTTGTCCATTAGAATTTGCGCATGACCACAGTAAGCCTTGAGACAAACAACCACCAGTTTTTCCCCAATACCCATACTGTTAAGAATATTTATCTCGACCTTTATAATATCAACTTCTTTTTTCAAATTATTCTGATCATCAATCAAATTGCTTACCAGACCAGTGAAACCCACAATGCAATCTTTATTCTCCCAAGAGAAATAGTGCTCCCCTATGTCCACATTGTCATGAAAATCTTTTTCCTTATGCCTAGAATCTTCATCAATTCTGTTGTTCTTTTCGTCTTTATATTTTCTTCTTCTTGCTTCTTCTCTTCAATTTTCTCCCTGAGACTGGTGTCATCATTACCCTCTTATTTTCTCTCCTTCCTATTCTCCCCCTTTTCCTTATCCTCCCTATTCTCCTTTGTTTTTTCCTTTAAATCTTCCTCGTTTGAAGTAACAATAATTCTCCTCTTGTTGGAGTGGCTACTCTTACGGGTAATTTTAACTTTCTCCTTACCCTCCCTGCGTTTCCTTTTTTTATCCTCCCTTTTCTCCTCCTCAAAATTAGTCTCTATTTCTGACTCCTCATTTTGAATCTTCCTCTTTGTTATCTTTTTGCCCTTTTTTTTTTTCACTTCCCTCCCCAATCTCCTCATCACTATCCTTCTCCATTTCTGACCCTTCAGAGTAGGGTTTCTTCTGGTTTTTAGAAACACCATTTTTGTTAGATTTAGGGGTTTTAAACCCTTTGGAATCCTCTTCAATTTTTGTTTCTTCCCCATACATACTATCATATTCATCCCCATTTGTCTCTTCTTCCTCCTTCAAAATATTCTTTCCCAGCGGCCTTTCCACTTTTTTAGATTTCAGCACCTCATATATGAGAAGCATAAGCCCTTGGTGGGATGCATGATCCCCCTTTGAATTTTTCCGTAAGCTAGATATGGTAGCATCAAACAAACTAAGCAGATAGTAAGGTAAAATGACTTTAACCTTATGCCTAAAATGGTTTAATAACATGAAATGGTGCCCATACACCCTAGTAAAGCTACCATCTAGAGTGACATAACTGATTATCACATAAAAGACATACCTCCGGGTTCTGGAGATAAGCTTCAGATTATGGTAGGAAGCATCAATCTTGATCAGTCTGTTCTTTTCCTTCTCATCTTCCAGGAAAGTCTCCCAAGCTTTATCTGAGATCAGTCTATCTCTATAGAACTTAATACCGTCCATACCCATTCCCGTAGCTTCAACAATGATCTCCTCTGTAACCTCCATATATTGGTCTCCAACCAAAATCTTGCCCTCTTTCCATGATTTCATAAAGATCCTAGTGATAGAAGGATTCCTTCCATGGAGTCGTTCCAGGAAAGTAGCCAACCCACCCTCTTTCACGATATTCCAAACTCTACTTTTTCTTCCATTTGTTACAGTTAACAGGCTCAACTCTTTTCTTGTTTCCTCCCATTTTCTTACTCTGGTTGCAATAACTATTACTGTAATGGCAGAAGAAAATTCCAAAATGAATATTTTTCAAATCCAAAAGGACCCAGAAAGCGTGCCAAATCCAAATCACAATCATAATAGAGTACCTACAACTTTGAAGGTAATAATGACACATCACCTCCGTATTAATGATTTTATAACAACTTACCATTTATAATAATTTTTTAACGGCTCCTCAATCGATCCATCTCAAGAAATATTTTTTCTTGAGATGGCACATCATTTCCATCATCCCACTGTGCCACCTCATCACTCTGACACACATTATTCACCGCCCAGTCAACCAAACCATTAACCTCACGGTAATTATGGGTAATAATACAATTTTCAAAAGAGCACATAATATCTTTGGCTTTTTGAATAATATCATATATAGTCCATGAGGCGGGAGTGTCATTGTTTAAAAATTTGACTATGTTGAGAGAATCCCCTTCTAACCAGACTTTGGTGCTACCTTTTTCTTTAGCTAAAATAAGACCCTAAAGAGCCGCACAGGCTTCTACAAGATGATTAGTTTAATTACTGATAGGGATAGCTTTTATACCTATACAGACACCATTTTCATCTCTGATGACAATGCCACATCCTACCACCCCCGAATTTGCCTTAGAGGCACCATCAAAATTGATTTTCTACCATGCCTTCGGGGGACAATCCCATCTAGGATCCTCTCTTTTTGTTTTGTTGTCCTTTTTTTGGAATTTCCATTGAGTTTCCAATTTTTGAACAGGGTAACATCGTTCTCCTATTGAGGTTCTAACACTTTATCCTGTAACATAAGATTCTCTTTTATGGCTCTCTTAAGCTTAAAGAAAACCTCCTTTTCACTAGTAATCTTATCTATGAACACTCTATCATTTATTTCTCTCCAAACCCCCTAGCAAACATGGGGTAGGACAAAATTCTAGATCTTAACAACTATGTCATGCTTTGAAGGATAGATCCAAGATTTAAAAAGACTCTCCAGATTATCAGGAAAACCCCACTCAATATTAAGGACCTGGAAAACAAGATCCCAAATTTTTCTGACAAATGGGCAATGGATGAAGACATGTCCCGCACTTTCCTCCTCTTTCTCGCAAAGATAGCACCTGTTAACAATAGTCATACCTCTTTTTCTGAGATTGTCAATTGTCAAAATTTTATTTTGCATCATTAACCAGAAAAAAACATTAATTTTAGGAATGAGGTTTTTATCCCAGACTTTCACCCAAAAAGGCTCAATAAGGTCTTCAAACTCCAAATGGTATAGAGAAGAGATAGTTAAGTTACCATCATTACTATGTTTCCAAACAATCCTATCCTCTTCCTCAATCAAATTGATTGAGTTGAGAATTTTATTAAGATGACCCAGTGTTATATCAATGATAGATAAATCTTTCCAATGATCCCTTTCCCAATAGTCTTCAACTTTCCTTCCAAAAATACTTTTACACTGATTCTCAAAGATACACCATTCAGGGCATTCCTTGAGGGGGAATGAAGAATCCACTCATCATCCCAAAAAAGAACCTTGTGACCATTTCCCACTTTCCACTTAATTCCTTTTTTAATTTTGGATTTATTTTTCATAACATTTTTCTATATGAAAGATCCACCCCTTTCCCTATCCTCATTCAAAAAGGCATCAAGATTAGGCCTGTCCTTATTATACTTGTTATCCCATATAAGAGTCCATTCTCCTTTAGAGTTATAGTCTCTCCATATAATTTTAGTAAGGAGATTGTCATTCAAGTTCTTAATTATTCTTGGCCCTAAGCCACCTTTCTTGATCAGACAGCAAAATTTGTCCCAGGCTATAAGCGCTATCCTTTTTTTTTTCCATCCCTATCCACAGAAACTATTTTTGAAATTTTTCAATAGCTTCACCAAACTTTCTAGGAATTTTAAAAAAGCTCAAAGCATAAAGAGATTGACCTTTTAGGGTATCTCTAAGAATCTGGATTTTACCCGCTTGACTTAGCAGCATTCCTTTCCATCCCGGAAGTTTACTGTGAAATTTGTCCACTAAGTAGCTCCGAAAAGTATCAGGGTGTTCTAAACACAGAGGGAGACCAAGATAAGTACCAGGCATAGTTCCCAAGTCACATCCTAATATCCTTATGATTCTAATCTTTCTTCTGTCAGGGACATTGAAAAGATACACCGAGCTCTTTCCCCAATTCATAATCTGGCCATAAGCTTTCCCATAATTATTCAAAGCTTTCTTAATATTACTAGCATTTGTAACTGACGCTTCTCCCATAATAACCAAATCATCTACAAACTACTGATGAGAGAAAACTTGGTTCTCCGAAGATGGTTGTAACCCTTTAATGTCACCTTTCCTCACTTGATTCTCCATGTACCTTCCCATATATTCAACCATGAGGATGAAAAGAATAGGGGACAGGGGATCCCGCTGTCTTAGTCCCCTTGAAGATTTAAAGAACAAGGTAGGAGACCCATTAACCAAAACTGAAAAAGTAGGAGAGGAGATAAGATGGAAAATGAGATCTGTACATTTTCTATTAAATCCAAAAGCCTTCAAGACTTGCACCAAAAACTCCCAGTCCACTCTGGCATAGGCTTTAGACATGTCTAATTTTTAAAGAAGGCCCTCCTTCCTAGACATCACTAGAGAATGAACATTTTCATGGATAGTAATGATGGAGTCCATGATTTGTCTCCCCAACACAAAACCATTTTGTTGCCAAGAAATCAAAGAAGGGAGAATAGCCAAAATCCTAGTTGTAAGAACCTTAGAAATAATTTTGTAAATAGAATTGCACAAACTGATAGGTCTGAACTGATCTATCTTATCAACTCCTTGTTTCTTAGGGATAAGGGCTATAAAAGTACCATTCAGCTCCTTCAGAAGTTTTCTGGTTCCAAAACTGTCTTTAACTGCATTGGTAACCTCCTTTTCAATAATATGCCAGTAATATTGTAAGAATAACATTGTTAAACCATCCGACCCTGGGGATTTTTCTCCTTCAAAAGAAAAGATGACCTTTTTTTATCTCTGAGTTAGAAGGAATAGCATTAACCCTGATATTCTAATTTTTATTAAGAATATTTGGGATGCACTTCATAAATTCATTTTGTTCCTCCTTGTCTAGCTCGCTATCCTTTTGCAGCAAAATTTGAAAGAAGTTTTTCGCCTCTAATCTGATTTCCTCTTCATTATTAGAAATAGTTCCACTAATGTTTAGCTTACAAATCCTATTAGCCATTCTATGTTTTAATGTTGTCATAAAGAAATACTTAGTATTTCTATCTCCCTCCTTCAAGAAAATATTTCTTGATCTCTGTCTCTAGAAAGTTTCTTCTTTTGCAATAATGTTATGCATCTTAACCAGCTTCTCACTCTCTTGATCTCTTGAAATGTAAGCATAACCATCCTTTTGGATGCTCTCTTGGATTTCCTTAATCTCTAAACTGACACTAGCCTTAGTGGTAAATATATTGCCAAAAGTCTCTTTGTTCCAAGCTTTGATATTCTCCTTGACATTTTAATGTTTTTTAGCTAGGATAAACATAGAAGTTCCCTTTATATTTATTTTCCACCACTCCTCTATCCTTTGTTCAAGTTGTGGATGCAAAGTCCACATTTTCTCAAATTTGAAAGGAAAGTTTCTTTTCTTATTAATTGGGTTAGCCAAAAAGGTGATGGGATTGTGATCCGATCCTACCCTAATGTGGGCCGATAAAGAGCAGTAATAATTAGTGAACCAATCATTAGTAATGAGAGCCCTGTCCATCCTAACTTGAATTAGGTCCTTAACATTTCTTCTATTATTCCAAGTATATTTAGTTCCCTGTAACTCAATGTCATGGAGATAATGAAAGTCAACAAAATTCATTAGGTCCATCCTACTGTCCAAATTAGAATGGCTTCCTCCAGTTTTTTCCTTTTCTCTTAGAGGAGTATTGAAATCTCCCATAACAATCCATTCTTCATTTTTAAAGGAATTTCTCAAAGAAGACAGCTACTGCCAAAAGACTTCTCTGCCTTTTTTGGTATTGGGGGCATACATATTAGTCAAAACCCATGAAGTGTTATCCTTCAGATGCCTAAACCTGATACAAGCCACATTATCACCTTGATATATAATATCTCCATTCCATATGGTCACAATGCCCCCAAAATCTCCATTAGAGTCACCCCAACAAGTTATTCCATTTTAAAAAAATCTTAGCTTTTCAACTTTATCCTTGAGCATTTTAGTATCTTGAATCAAAAAAATATCTGGTCTATTATCCCTAATCATATTCCTAACAATGTCCTGCATATGGGGATTATTCAGCCCCCTAATATTCCAAGATATAATCTTCATGATTTAACAAAGGATCCTACCTCCAGAATCCGTTGGCTTCCATCCGCTATGTTCTTTTTGGCCTCTTTAATTCTAACCTTCTGGTTTGATGGCCTACCTAGAGAAGATATATTAGCTCCCATATCTCCATTCCTACTACTTATTTTTGCTACCTTTCTGCTTGGTAACTCTTTGTCTTTCTTTCCTTTTTTTTACTCTCCTTGATTTTCTTTCTCATCTTCAATTTCACACTATTCCCCCACTAGGATTTGGCTTATTTATGTGGGGTCCCCCTAGTTAGGTATTTCATTTTCGTGATTCCTTCCCCCTTTAGGAGTCATTTTCGATTGATTAAGGGTATCTTGACTCACCACCATATCCTGTTGTTTCTGCTTCTCTATTGCATTCACTTCTTGAGGGTCAGAATCTAGGCTCCTACATGTTGTTTATCCTTTTTCTCCCCATTAGGATCTTCCATTTGTTCAACTTCTATATCCACTATTACTGACTCTGTAATCTCCCCCTCTTCCACTTGGGCTTCTTCTATTTCTTGATTCTGTCCTTCATTTTCATTTTTCTTAGGAACCTCATTATTTGTAATAATAACTGCAATAGGGTTAGCTATCACAATATCTCCCATTCGAGCACTATTAGTAGTATTGGATTAGTATTGGATGTGTTATCCATGGTTTTCTCTTTCTCTCCTCCATGATTCTATAGAATAAAACACATTGCTATTTGATTGGATCATGGAGTCTTTCCTTATCTTTGATGTTCACTCTTCCTCCTTTTATGTAACCACTTGTGATTCTATAATAGCTTTTTAAGTGTGATACTAGTGGTGGAGACATTTCCTTCATTGAGGTCTCTTTAAATAGTTTACTTGGAATGTTAGTAAGATTTAGGCTTTGATCTTTGGTTTATGTGTCCTTTCATATATATGTATAATTTAATATCCTTGGTTTGGGGGATTGTGTCCTTAAATCAAGTGATATCTTATCTCTTTGTAGTTTTCCCATGAATATATCTTCATCACTTTATCTTTCTTTCTTCCAATTTAGTGTGAGAATGAGATGGACCCATCATCCCACAAAAGTGGGGGCTAATTCTATAGACCTTAAAAAATTTAGTATCTAAAATTAGATGCTCATTTTAGCCCCATTTTAGTATGTATGGGTTACCACATCGATTTCACATTCTCCTCTCATTCTTTAGATGATTAAATTAATATTATAAGTCTCGTGCTAATTCAAAATTTTCAAAACTTGAGATAAGCCCTTACTTATAAGTGTTCTCCTTTATTTATCCTCTAGTATGATAATTCATTTAATGACTAAGCATTATATAACCATTTAGGATATTTTTATCCTTGCCTAACCTTTGTGGTTAACATGCCAAATAATTGAAAGGGGGTGAATAAGTTATTCCCACACAACCTATAAAATTTTTACTCTCTTAATCAATTCATAAACAAAATTATTAAAGACTTTAGATATGTCAGTTAAGTACATCACCCATCCACATAAATGTAAGCATTAATAACATAGAAACACCGACACAAAAAATAATAGGATGTTTATGTGGAAACCCAAGATGGGAAAAACCATGGAGAAGCTAATTATCATGAAATGTAAAACACTTGTTAAGGTGACAGTGGTATGATAGTTTTTATAAGAGCTCATTGCTAGATACACAAAGGATTACTTCTGATACAGATAGGGTCACTATCGATACACATAGGCTCACTGTTGATACACATAGGCTCACTATCGATAAACAAAGGCTCAATCCCAATAAGCAAAGCCTCACTGCCGATACACACAGGATTAATGTCGATATATAGAGGCTCACTGTCAATACATAAATGATCACTTTCAAGATAATAAGGTGTTATGCCCTGCATACCCATCCCTACATCTTGTAGGCAAAATGTTGGGTCCCCCTTTTCTTTTTTGTTCTTTCCTTTGTTTTTCTTTTTTTTCCCCTTTGGGCTTTGCTCCCGTGAGGTTTGTCTTTTGTTTTTTCCCCCTTGTGTCTCCAGGACCCGGTCCCAGAGTTTTTTTTTTCTTTTGAGTCAGTTGGGTTACGCACTTTGGATTCTCTACCATCATACCTTCTTTTTTGAGAAGGTAGGGTTGCATGGAATCCCTGGGCCCGGGGTCCGGAGGTTTTCTTGTTCTAGAGTTTGCAAAGATGGATGCAACACTTTTACCCTAGGGGTATAAATTGGAATTACCTATCACTTTCACATTTACCACGAACAAATACTTAAAGCGATTTACCAGAGTGATTAAGGTGAATTTGAAGTAACTAAGTGTAGATTGTTCTGGTGATTAGCGGTGATTAGAAGCATTTAAAAAATTATTTGTGGTGTTCATTCATAGGATTTGAAGGTTACCTCATTGCAGAGTGCCTCCTGTGCTCGTCTTCTCCACATTTTCCACATTCTAGGTAGGCTCTCGGCTCTTCCTTCTGTACTTTTCCATTTTATGGTTCTTTCTTGTTTCTTTTCTTTTCTTTTTGTTTTTTTTCCATTTCTTCCTTTGCGTCTTGATTTTTTTTCACCACTCGTTGGTGGGTTAGCTCTGCCAAAGGATTGTCCACCCTCTGTGCAACTATAGTTTAATGTAGGTGGTTGTAAAATTTACATATACACTTTGTAAATTTTGTACATTATTCTTGTTCAGTGTATATCTGTTAGAATATGTAATCTTTCCTTGGTGAAATATATTATAAATGAAGGTAGTTTAGTTTATTTATTATGTAAGTAGGTGATTCCTATAGAATCCCTAGATGAACACATGTCCTCTTGTCCATATGTGAGGACATAATATTTATTTGTAATTTATTTTTATTCTAGATTCCTCCTTAAGAGGAAATAGCACAAGTGGCACACACATTATGAATGTGGCTCACATGCACATGGGAGTTACATTCAACTCCTTTCTTCTCATCTCTACATAAGAGATGCTTCTTTTCTCTTTATTCTCATTCACTTGCAACACTTAGTTTCTTATTCTCATTCTCTTGAAGCATTGTATGAGCATTTTGCTCTCATTCTCTTCCTCTCTCTCTCTCTTAGGCTTTTTGGCCCATTCATAATAATATCACAAGGGTTTTTTTACGCTTTTCCCCCTTCAAAAATATTGTCTCATATTGTATGGTGAATGCTTCTAGACTTGGTTATTTCATGGTATGCATTTCCTCACACTTTTCTCCTTAGATTAAACAAGATCTTTTTTTGCTCTTCCTTATCATTTCTTACATGGTATCAGAGCAGGTTGGTTTAATCCTTGTTTGAGTGTACAGGTGGAGGAGCTACCATATTTTGAAGCACTCCATTTGGAGACTATTGAGAGAGTATCATTTGGTTTCTAACAATTTTGTGT
>MU228555.1:442775-520921 GCA_018584345.1 Thuja plicata | reverse complement strand
ATCTCTACATAAGAGATGCTTCTTTTCTCTTTATTCTCATTCACTTGCAACACTTAGTTTCTTATTCTCATTCTCTTGAAGCATTGTATGAGCATTTTGCTCTCATTCTCTTCCTCTCTCTCTCTCTCTTAGGCATTTTGGCCCATTCATAATAATATCACGGGGTTTTTTTTACGCTTTTTCCCCCTTCAAAAACATTATCTCATATTGTATGGTGAATGCTTCTAGACTTGGTTATTTCATGGTATGCATTTCCTCACACTTTTCTCATTAGATTAAACAAGATCTTTTTTTGCTCTTCCTTATCATTTCTTACAATATCCTATTTATTTTCATAAGTTTAGCTTTAATGCCTCTATAAATTTTGAATAAATATGTAAATACTCTGTAGATGTTGTGTATATATCATTGTTCTATGAGCTATGCTTTGGCCCTTGTAGAGATTTGATTATTTGTATTTTAGTGTATATACCTCATGTATATCCTTCCATCCTGTAGAGCTCGCTACACTCCATCACGTTTGAACCACCTTGTCAAGCTTGTCTGAGAGGCAGTTGCCACAACTCGAGCTTGGCACCTCGCTGGTTTGAGCCATGGCAACTTTCTCTCTCCTCTGTCGTATCATCTTAATGATGAGATTAATTTCCCACAAATGGGCATTCAAATCCTATCCCATGTGGCATTCATTTCAGCTATATTAGCCTACTTGTCACCACTAATGCCATTAATTCCATTACACTGTCCGTCATGTGACCACGTGATGAACCATGTTAGCCGAGTATGGCTCTCTTTGGTCATGTTGACAATGAATAATTATTTCGGGCTCCAGGTGTTGAGGCCCTTGGGTCTTCATCCCATCTTTGTCACTTGGTTCAACACCCTAGAACCCCCAGGTTTTTATCAGGATCTGATGCATGAACTTTGAATAGTCTAGGATTTTGATATATACTAACACTTTTTGGATAGGTGCGAGATGGTGGTGAATTCCCCAGAGTCTGTAAAATTATTATTTTTATAATATCATGTATTGACGGTTCTCTGGTCTTACAGGTTATAGATAAGCTTGATCAGAATGTCTAAAGTGATCACTCCTCCTGATATTCCAGAGCTACCTACTACCTCCACTCGGGTGGCCACGAAATCCAAGATTGAAAAGATGCTAGCTAAGCTACCAATGACCTCCAAATTATTGAAAGAGGGTGGTCTCATGGGGTTCAAGGTGGACTCCAAAGTGCAGGAGATAACAAATATAGAGCCCAGACTTTGGGTTGAAATGCAGGGCTTAATTCAAGCCATATACAAGCTGAAGGCCGGTGGAGACAGTATGACCACTCACTTGGCTGCCTCCGGCATTATAAAGGCAAAAGAATTTCCATGTTTGGTACAACCACCAATATTGATACTTCAACTAGAAACACTATACAATGCATGTACTCAGACTATTCTGCTCGCTAATCCCCAACCATTATAGTACCCAGCAACAATCGTCAACTTGGATGCAGCAACTTTTGCCTCAGGGCAGGGGATTCCACATTTCAAGGGGTTCATCATTCTCACCCAGTCCAAATCATTGGAGGAGTTTGATTGAGCTTCTATCATCTCCTAGAAATATATGAACACTCAATAGCTGAAGTCCCTAAAGAGGGACCATAAAATATGAAGTTGGGAATTCCCTATGGGGATTTCAAGGAGCCCATTCAGGCGAGCATCATATTTCTATTCAGGATCTTTAGAGAGCCCCATGCCTAGGATTTCTTGGCGTGGATGTACTACTTTCTTTACTACATCAACACCTGTAACTAGACTTTCAAATGGGTGGCTATTATAGCCAAGCATGTGGACACGCAGCTAAAGGGCATCGTCCAGAGTTCCAAATTCTATATGACATCTTACGTACTATGGGCAATGGCAAAATAGAGACTGGATTTTTAGGGTTTAAGAATAGTGGGTGATCTTGCGAGTGGGCCAGGCCAGCCAACCCCATGGGATCATTATCCCCAAATCTAGTGGGAACTTAGTTTCCCAAATTTTTTCAGGGTAAATGATTCTTTCATTTACCACAATATCCTTACACTTACTCGGGACTTTGGGTACCAGTTGTTGCAGGAGGTGATGAACCTGGTCAGTACTAATGGCTATTAAATTATTCAATTCTAGAAACACACCTACATTCATGTGACTGGGTTCTCTGGGAAACCCTATCTTCTTCCCTGGTATTGCGGGGATAAAATTATTCTTTTGGAGTTCTGCCGGCAGATCCTAGAGCTACACGCCTTCTTCACAATGAAGAAGGTCACTAACGTCCCATTCCCAATTTCTTGTGGGAATTATACATGCAGTCTCGCCATAGCAAGGGAGGTAGATAGTGAATTCAAGAGCCTGGGACTGGTGGAATTCCACCACACCAAGAAAAATTATGATCCTCTGGATAAGATTGCCTCGGCGCTCCCTCGGGCATCCCCGCCACATGAGGAAGACATTGAAGATTTTTGGGTGGATTACTAGGATAGTTTTGATCTCTAGGCCTGCCAACATTCACAGATGTCTAAAGGCCTAATGAAAGTACTTGACCTTTGGGGTTTCTCGAAGGGTTTTTTGGATGATAGGCCACTAGAAGACCTAGCATAAAAACATCAAGGGATGGACATACTGGATCTCCCTCCGATGGATTGGGGAACCCTTGAAGATCTGACAATTGAAGGGGTATGCTGCCCCATTATAGAAAATAGCCACAGGTATTTTGAGCGGGTGTGTCCGAGGAGCACCCAGAAAGGACCAATTGTTTGGAAGTTTGCTTCAATTTTCGCAGCCACCAACCCCAACACCACAAAGGGAAAATAAAAAGAAGATAATCCAGCCCAGGTGCCTCCCAAGGGTACACTCCCTATGATGGTATAAATATAGGAGAAAATGGAGGCATCAAGGCTGACAAGCTAGAGAATAAGTAAACAACTTTCCTCTAGCCTCCTCGTAACACCAATGACATCTACTCTTTCAGTGGGATCCCTGTCTTTGGCTGAGATGATGAGAAGACAAACTTTCATCGAGGTAGAGTCTACAAGTATTTTAGATACTGGGGTCCCATTAATGTGAAGGAAGAAGAAGAAGGTGGCCCCCATCCCAAGCGCAGCAGCCAGCCCTAGCATGCCAGACCTGTCTCCAGTCAATGTCAATTCAGATTATCTCAAACTTGAGAATATTTTTGACTACTCTCCCCCACACGACCAATTTGATGATGCATTTGAGGCGGACAAGCTCATGAACCTTCATGAGGATGTACCACATGTGGCGGAGGAGATCGCAGCCCAATAAAAGGAAAATATCCCTGTAGAAGAGGAAGTCTCGAAGCAAGAAGCTGCCATACAACAGGAAATTTGGGAGGAAGCACAAAGAGAGTCTAAGAGGGAGAAAACATCGCTCCAAGAGACCAAGGATGAACCAAGGAAAAATATAGATGAGAAACCAATGATTGGGGAACTAGGACCCACAAGATCAATCATACCCCCATTCATCACCCTCCAAATGCCTTTGGTTACTCTGGGTGACCAGTTGCCCCAGAGTACATTTGGTAAAGTAGTAAAGGAGGCCACATTGCTAAAATTTAGCCAGAGACCTCACCCACTTCCACAAGACATTCCAGTGGAAGAAGATGTTCTGGGAGATGAAACCTATAGGGCCGAGGACCAATAATAGTAGAATGATGGGGAAATTCCCAAGGAGGAAAATGTTGAATCAACCGATACTGAGGAGAATCGGGAAATCCCTGAAAATATAGATAATGTTGATACTGGAAAAGAAGAGATCCTTAACAACACTGAAGAAGATACCAACAGGTTAGAAAATGTTGAAGGTTCTAGAGAACAATAAAAAGAATAGGAGAAGGAACATGAACAAGAGAAGAAGAAAGAGCCCGAAGACAATGTACATCCTGGGAATGCACCACCGGATTTTGAAGAGAATCCTGATACCTAGGTCTTCACAACAAAGCCACCCTAGCCACCCCAATGGCAGGTGGAATCGAGAAAGAGAAAGGCCTCAGCGGTGGCAACATGTGTTCCACTCTCCTTGTCCGAGATTATGGCACAAAGCATAGCAGCCAAAAAGCCTAAGAAGGCCCAAATGGTCCATACCCTCCTGACCGGCCCATCAATAAGTACAGTTGTGACAATCACAACACCTCCACCAGACGCAGATACACTATCAGTGAGGCCCAAGGATTATACAATCATAGAAGTAATACTGGGGGGAGAGACAAGTAGGGTGAATTGGACCTGCTGAGAGAGGCCACCAAAGCAGTGGATGCTCGGTATATCAAATAGTCCCAAAAGTTGAAGGAGGAAAAGGAAACCAAAAAAAATATCCTCACACTTCTGACAGAACTTACACAGCCTTTGAACAAGATCCACCTGAAAGCTTCTACCTCTGGATTGTCGCTTACATAGGGTGACATGGATTCTCTAAGGGCCATGAAAAATAAGGCCCAGGCTGTGGATGGGTGGATCACTGAGCAGGTAGCGGCTATAAGACAATTTCTAGCGGTGTCCCTCCCATATCTTTATCAAATTAGTCCTCTCCTCGATCAAGCCAATGCCTCTGTCATCCTGTGGGAGAATGATTTAGAAAAGTATGTGAAGTGTAAGGCTGGGTTGGATGAAGTCTTCAACGCCAGAGAAGAGACCATCACAGAGGTGGGGGTTTTGGGAGAAGAATTGTATAAGGTGTGCAAGGAGAAGAGACCATACTCGAGACTTGGCCTCAAGATTGAGGTGTGCAAGGAACTTGGTCAGGCCGTAAAAGAAAAGGTGACCATGACCCGATATCCTTTGGTTCTATTTTAGGCATTTGTGGTAGGGGTGTCAAAATTTGACCCCTTCACCACCGAGACATGCACCCGAGAGGACTATGTCCTCAATAAATTTGATGAGTGGATGGAGTCCCTATACCCAACTGCCAGGGATTTTGATAAGGGGAGGTTGTCCAGATTATCCAAGTTCATGGTCTGGGCTCATGATGCCGTGAAAATGGTAGTTGAATTTTGGAATGGGGCTAGAGAAGTCGAAGAGAAACTTGAGACTGTTCGTGGCCGATGGGACAATATTAAGTATATAGATGAGGATGCCCTAAACCAAGTGTTAGAAGCATTCAGGAATAGTAAAGGGCCATAAAAATCCTCCAGATTCTAGATATTTTAACCAAAAATACATTTTAGTATTCATCATTCTTTGAGTGTAAGCTCCTACATCCCAGAGTTCTGGATCCACAATTTTGTATTCTTTGGATGACTCATATCTAGGTTCTCCAGAGCCAACCAATCATTATCAGATAGTTAATAATAGTGTTAGAAAGAAGGTAACCACAACAAGGCACGTCGGCTTAGAAGATGATTCTGACAGTTGGTCTTCCCAAGGTGCCACCCCAACATTGAACACCTGGCATATTGGAGACCATGAACCACTTTTGTATTAATGAAGCATGTAGCCTCAATCCCCAGGGGATTGAATTTCTTCTATTTCCCCTCTGGCTTTCTTCTCAAGGCTAATTCTTCCATACCTCTTTTCTTGTCTCATTCTTCAGACAAGTCAGACCTCTTCTCTTATCGAGGTTATTGTAGCATGGTGCAGGTAGTATCGGCCACTAGAAATCATATTTTATGGTTGAGTGTAAAGTTGGATTAGGTTAACTTTATACCAAAATTGTGTATAAATAATAAGTCCGACCTCATTTCAAGGGTCAGAAAAATTGATGATTTTGCAGTCCATAGCTATAGCACTCTCAACATTTTCATTTCGATAGTTGCAGAGCTCAATTCTCCTTAGCCTTTAAAACCTTTCAATAGATAGATGCTCCCCTGGGGTTGTTATTGTACTTACCAGTGATGTTGGAACACCATTAATGAAGAAGGAAGGATTCTTACAATGCTTTTGTTGGTCTTTGGATCTCTGAGTTAGTATTATTTTGTGCTATATATTTCTTATGTCCCTTGCTATAATGTTTTAAGTAGATTAACGACCTTCTTTCTCCTTGTTATTGAATATGTATGAATTGATGGTTGTGCACGCGTTCAGTATTTTAGTGTAGCATGTTAGAGCTGGGTTGATGTTTTGAATGTATTTGCATGACTATAGATAGATGAAATACTTCTAACCCTAGAAATATCTTTTGAATTTATTTGGTAACTAACGAATGCTTGTAGGAAACCCCACTTACCTAAATCCCCAGAGTAGATGAGCTGAGATAACCAGCTATCACCCCAAAAAAAATAATCACACTCCCACCCGAGCCCTTGCACTATCGAGACTCGACTGTCAGGTGCTTGAAGGCCCAGAGAATCTCACTTCTCCAGACAACCTTTACAGGCAAAGTTGGCCAGTACCCTGGTACCCAGTGACAACTTACATCTATTGGTAGACCTAGTCACAAGGCCCCATCAATAGAAACTGGCTCTAGAAGGAGGGCATGAGCTCATCCCCTTTTAAAGATTTGGACTTCACACCGCCTGAGGGTTTCCCAAGCCATCATTTAGGAATTAGACCTTTAGTGGGATTGGGTCATTTTCACCTGCGAGATTCAAAAATCCTTAGATCAGCCCCCAACCCTGGAAGTTTTGTTGAACTCGAGCCTCCTGATCAAAATAAAAGGACCCTAAAGACCAAAACGTTAGCTGCCTTGTCTGGGGATCTAGCACATCCCAAAATACCCAACTTTCCCAGACGATCCCAGTGATTAACACTCAATCTATTCAGAATCCAACACCCCTGATGGCTGCATATTTTGGAAACACTGGGTCCCCAATGGGACAATTTCCAGGTTCTACCCATGATCTTCCTTCGCACCTAGAGAAGATTTGTCCCTGTTATGAGCACTTAGGCTCAGGAGCCGTAGAGGAACATCTACAGGCATACAAAGATGACATGAACTAACATCGGATCCAACATGAGGACGTTATGACCTAGATGTTCCCCTATCCTTGGGTTAGAATGAGCTGAACTGGTACCTTAACCTATGCACAGACTCAATCAACCATTGGAAGGAAATGGAGGACACCTTCCTGGTGGCCTTCTACGTACATGTGGACCCAGCGTGGTCCCACAACTAGTTCATCTCTATTAGGAAGGAGCCGAATGAACCCCTTGCAACATTTAACCATCAGTTCTAATGCACCTTGAAGTGATGTATGGGTCCCTTGATCCCATCCACGGAGGTGACCATACAGACTTATCTGAACATAATGGACCCTTTCGTTGCCACTCTCCTTTGGATAACTAACACCCCCGATGAGTAGGATACTCTGGAAAAGGTTTACAACCTCACCTTGGAGTTGTCTTGGGGTTTGAACAAGGCCTCAGGTGGGATTGGGTAGAACTTACCCTACAACATGATACCCGGGGGAAATTTTTACGCTGGAGGATATAACCCTAATAAGGAAATGGGTGCTCCAGTGATGACTGCGACCCCATGACTGCTGATAAACCAGCAGGCCCAATACGTATACCCATCACAAGTTCAGACAACACCGGGTCTAGAATCTTTTCCCTAGAATCAGGCATAGAAAATGCAGCAACCACAAACACAATCCTCTGGAGTACCTAGCTTCTAGTCACAAGTGACTAGAGGATTTCCACCCTCAACTCTGATAAATATTGTTTCCTTCCCTGGGAATCAGCAACAACAACTGTCACATTGTGACACGAACACCCAGCTGTCTGCTGAGGTTGAATCCCTCCGGTGAATGTCATCTACATTGACTATGGACATGGGATAGCTGAAGGTGGGGTCTTTGCCACCCCACAATGCCGATTCCCAAAGAGGGGATATCTACTTTGACCAACGAAATACTAATGCTAGAGGAAGGAATTACAAAAATGGGCCCGGCCCAACCAACAGTAATGGAATAACAATGCTAACACCAGAGGTCCTCCTCCAAACCAAAACACTAATCAGGGTAGTTATAGACCTTCACATTTCATGCCATTCATGGAACTCTTGCCCCTGAGAAACTAGTGTAGATTGCATGATACAGGCTCTCATTTTGAGGTAAATTGTGCCACTCTAGAGAAGGTCATCATGATCTCCCAGCTGGACAGGAAAAAAAATGTGGATCCCCTAGAAACATCTACGCAAGATCCCACACACAATGCCTTCACCTGTGAGACCGTGTTATATGGGATAGATAAAGAGGATGATGAAGAGCCCAGATTGCAGGGGTTCTTTGATGAATCTATTATGGCCTTTGAGGCCAATGCTTTTACCAACCCGCAGACTCCTTACAACACATGGAGTCAGGCTAGTAAAGGACCAATTTACACGCCCATGCCTCCCAAAGATACCCCTCCCTGAGACAATAATACTAATCGCTCCTTCCCATTGAAAGGGTCTGGTTCTAACCAAGCTAAGGATCTGGCTGAAGAAAGCGCACAATTCCCAGGGGGTGGTTTGACATCATGAAGGTGTTAGAACAAACCGCCACCTCCATGACCTTGATGAAGGTTTTGCTGAACTACCCTAAGAAGAAAATCTCTTCTAAATCTCTTGGGGAACCCGGAAGCTGTCAATCGCCCACCTAAGACTGTCACCTTTGATGATGCCAACGCGGCTATCTTCTGGGGAAACATTGAGGATCCTCCCTTCTTGTTAGGACTGAACATACAAGGGAAAAACCTCCATAACTACTTGGTAGACTTTGGTGCTTTAGGCAACATCATGCCCTTATCCATATGCTAGAAGCTCAGATTCCAACCCACCCCATCCAAAGGCATAGTATTCTAGCTGGAAAAAACTATAGTAAAAATGGTAGGTGAGCTAAAGAACATTCAGATTCAGCTCATCCAAGACCCCTGAATAGCAAGTATAATCAACATCCAAGTGGTGGACATCCCAGAGACATATGGGATGTTGTTGAGTCAGAATTGGTCTATGTCCCTTAATGGGTATTTCTCCACCAACTTCTCTCACCTATGGCTCTCCTGGGAGGGGCAGTCTAATCAGATCCAGGTAGAAAGTGAGCCTAAGATGAAGCAGGCCCTCACCGAAGTCAGGAGGGTAAATGAGGTGCTTTTTTGTGAGACTTCCTCTGAGGTGTATAAACCCCTAGAGATCTTGACATTTTATTTCACCCCCAGGGAAGATCCCATTGTCTCTTAGAGAACCTAGGACTTAGATGAAAAAATGAGGGGTGAAGTTAACTCACAGGGCAGCACAACAACCCCCGCTACACTCTTGTCTGGCACTTGGTACTGGGTACATTATCAAAAACATTTTGAACTAGAGTGTGATCCTTGCCTCACGACTACTACCCAACACATCAATGCTCTCTGGGAAAGAGAACACAAATCCAACATGCTTGGATCTAGTAATCCATCTAGCAGCGCTCCTGTGGTGCCACTTGGCTAGAGATCCCAACTACAGGCTTCACCGGAGACAAACCTCACCCACGTGCCATCAGAGTGGAAGGAAACTCCTCCTCACCTTCCCAAAAACAATCCAAAGGCCACTCCACCTTCCTAGCCCCAAATAATGAATGATGACTTATGGACCATAAAGTTTGATGGGTCCCGGTCTAAACAAGGTTGTGGGGCCAGAGTGGAATTGATCAACCCATGGGGAAAATCCTTCCTTGCTTCTTACAGGCTGCATTTCAACTATGCAAACAACATTGTGGCATATGAGGCTTTGGTCCTTGGACTCCTATTTGCAGTAAGAAAGGGAATCGCCCACCTCCGAGCGCTGGGTGATTTAGAGTTGATCATCAAATAGGTCCAGAGCCAATATACTTCTCACAAAAAAAGGCTGGCCACATATCGCAACTGGGCATGGAGCCTCGTAGAATATTTTGATGCCCTCGACATTGAGCTTATTCCCTGAAAAAGGAACTATGTTATGGATTCCCTTGCCGTATCTGCCAGTACCCTCGAGCCAATGGTGGGATCCCGACTCTAGAAATTCTTTGTTGAGATGGTCCCCACCCTGTCCATACAAGACAACATCACCCATTTTTAGGTCTCTGTGGATGACCAGCATATCCTGGCCAATGTTCGTGTCTTTGAAGACTAGATAGTAGAAGAACGAGAACATGATAATAATGGGAAGGGTGATGAAGATGATGGGATCATAGACTTGCCAACTAACACCATCCCTAAGGGGTTGGTAGTGCTAGAAAAAATCTTTGACTTAGACCCACAGGGATGGGAAAAGATATCATCCTCCTTAGAGGGAGGAAAATTCAAAAAGGTTAACATCAGCCATGCTGGTGAAGAAAAACTGGTACACATTGGAACCTCCTGCTCCCCAGAGGAGAAGGAGAAGATTCTCCTAGTTCTCCAATAATACATTGATGTAATTGTGTGGGGGTATGAGGATCTAAAAACCTATGATACATCCATCATGACCCATACCATCCCACTAAAACCGAATGCTAAGCCTTTCTGGAAAAAGCAATGACCAGTCAACCCACTGATCGAGCCTCTAATTCATCACGAGGTTCAGAAACTGCTTTCAACCTGGATCATCTTTCCAATCTGACACACTACATGGGTTGCCAACCTCATCCCTATGAGGAAGAAAAAGTGGTGAGATTCACCTTTGCATGGATTTTCACAATTTGAACAAGGCATCCAAGAAGGATAAGCACCCTCTCCCCTCGTTGGATGAGGTATTGAAAATTGTGAATGGATCACAAATGATGTCCTTTCTTGATGGGTACTCCAGGTATAACCAAGTGATGGTTAAATATGAAGACAGAGATAAAATAGCGTTCACCACCAAGTGGGGAATGTTTGCATACCAGAGAATTCCCTTTGGCCTGACCAATGCAAGGGCCACATTTTAAAAGGCTATGGACATCGCGTTCGAATCCCTAGTCAATCGGTGCATAATCATCTACATGGATGATTTGACCATCTTTTCCTGGGACAAGTGTGATCAATTTTCCCACCTCGCCCAAATTTGCAAGAGATTTCATCAGTATGGAATGTCCCTCAAACCTAAGAAATGCATATTTGGGGTCAGGGAAGGGAAGTTGTTTGGGCATATCATCTTTGAGAAGGGTATATTCATTGACCCAGACAGAGTTGAAGCACTGCTAAACTTAAAAATGCCCAACAGCAAGAAGGAAATGAGATCTTTCTTTGGGAAGATCAATTTTGTTTGGCGGTTCATAACCAGATTCACCAAAATAGTAAAGCCACTCAATGATATGATGAAGAAAGACACAAAGATTGAGTGGAGTCCAGAAGTAAAGAGGGCATTTTCCTAGATTAAACAAATGATCGTGGAGGCCCCAGTCTTGGCTAGTCTGGACTATTCCCTCCCTTTTCACATATATTCCTTTGCTTCACCGCATTCTACCATGATAGTTCTGACCCAGAAGGTAGAAGGGAAAGAACGACCAATAGCTTTCATGAGCTCCCCTTTTAAGAACACTGAAGTTTGGTATTCACCTTTGGAAAAGTAGGCCTTTGCTCTCATCCGCACCGTGAAGAAATTATGCCATTACATTCTCTAGAGTAAGGTGCATGCTATCATCCAAGACCAGGCCGTTAAGAATTTTCTTATGCAAAGTGAATTGGGTGAAAGATGGGGGAAACAGATGACCATCCTCCAAGAGTACAATTTGGAAATGCAACCCATGAAAATAGTCAGAGGCCATGGACTATGCTGAGCGATGGTAGAAGGAGCTCCCAACATCGAATGCAAAACTTATACTATGGAGTCCATCACTCAAGACCCGTGGTATACTGATCAGGTATACTTGTTATTGAATAAAAAATGCCTAGAGGGGTTACCCCCAAACAAACGCTGCATCTTGTGGCTAAAAACAACACACTTCATGATAAAAAATGACATGCTTTTTTGTAGAAACTATGAGGGGATATATCTCCAGTGCGTAGACAGAGTCCAGGCTGCTAAACTAATCAAAGAATTTCATGGGAAGTTTGGAATCGGGCATGGATCAACTAATGCCACTTCTCACGAGATTCTCTAGGCTGGATACTATTGGCCCTATATCTTTAAGGACATCTATACTCACTTAAGGAGATGCCATACTTGCAAAAAAATGACACACCGTGGGTGGCACCTAACAATGCCTTTGCAGCTGGTCTTCAAAGCTAGACCCTTTTCCCAATGGGCACTTGACTTCATAGGGGAAATCAACCCCAACTTGTCTACTAACCACTGGTACATTTTGACTACTATCAATTACTGCACCTATTGGTCTGAGGCTACCCTTGTAAAATTAACACAGCAAACGTAGTTATCAAATTCTAGAAAGAAAACATTGCCATGCAATTTGGGATGCCATTTGATATAGTATGTGACAACGGTCTAGGATTTTCTTCAGTGTGATTACTCAAGTAGACCTATGAAAGAAAGATCACCCTGAAGTTCTCCAGCAACTATTATCCCCAGGGAAATGGTGTTGTTGGATCGACAAATAAAAATCTACTTGAGGTGATCAAACATGTGTTAGAACAGAATCTAATGGGACTGGCACCAAAAGATTAGGTTCGCTCTCTGGGTGGATCACATCAGAATTAAAGAAGCCCTAGGGACATCTCCATTCCATCTAGTTTATCTTCAGAATCCAGTGTTCCCTATTAAATTACAGATCCCGGTACTTCAGTTCATGAAGGAATTCAACAACCGGGATAACATTGTGGAGGTTCAACTCCTGAATCTGGTATGAATGGAGGAAGAGAGAGATGTGGCCCTTGAAAAATTCATGCTTCATAAAGCGGTGGTAAAATGATGGTTTGACAGAAGAGCCCAGTACAAGGCCTTTCAGATTTTAGACTTAGTCCTCTTGTGGGACAAGGCCCAGGAAAAGAAGGGAAAATACACTAAGTTTCAGCAGCTCTGGCTTGGACCATATTTGATATCTGAGATCTATGGGAAAAATAATGATCACCTCAAAACTATAACTAGAGAAGCAGTCCCATTTCCTGTTAATCGATAGTTTCTTAAACATTACTTTGAATAAGGTGTGATGGTAAGTTTGTCTGAAGTTGTACTATATGTAAATTTTCTGCTTGTAAATATTTCTTCCTGGTGCTCCATTTGTAGTACCTTTTCCTTGTAAATAGTCTTGTTGGCCATCCTCTAGGACTGCCCTTCCTTTTGCACTTTTCTTTATTTTTGGCTTTCTTCTGTTGTCTTTTGTTTCCTGGTTTCCTTGCATTTTTCCTTCATAATTTGTAGACTAGTATGCTTCGCATAACATCTAGTCTCTGGAATGGTGCCCTATGTATTTTGGATAATTTGGAATCTATGGTTATCATGGTAGAATTTATTCACACTCTAGAGTTGTTTTGTAAGTATGGTAAAAGGTTACAAGTAATCTTCACGCGGTTCACATCTTGGTTGTCCAAATATCAGTTAACAGAAAATTCAAGAAGCAAGCAATCAGACACTTTGAGGGTAGATCGGCTGCACTGATTAATTGACCAAGTTTGAAAATCCCTTAAAGTATCCCAATTCTAGAATATTCTCTCCTATTTGGTAAATTAAAAAAAATGGTAAGGTGAAAGAAGTACCGCCATTGAAATTAGCTAAGCTTAAGGTTCACGGTGAAAGAAGTATCGCCTTGCCATCCAGAAAAGATAAGAAAAAGAAATAACTAAAGAATAGAGAATTCCAGTATCCGGAGGAAGCGTGAAAGATGTGATGACTTTGGTTTGATTGGCTTAGTGCCTCCTCTCTGCTTCTCCCGAAGGTCATCGGCTTGGTTTTCTTTCAAAGCATACACTTCACAACTAATAAAAGGAACAAGGGATTGAATCGTTGGTGAGTCCAATTTTCTCAGACGCCTCACGCCTTGCAAGAAGAATCCTCCAAGCATAGATTAATTCAGGTTTTGCTAACCAGAAATCACAAAGTTTTGGAATGCGCTAAGGCATTCATCAGAGATAGTCACCATTTGTTATGCCCTAAATACCCGTCCCTACATTTTGTAGGAAAAATGTTGGGTCCCCCTTTTCACTTTTTCTCTTTCCTTTGTTTTCCTTTGTTTACTTTGTTTTCCCCTTCAAGATTTTCTCCCGTGAGGGTTGTCTTTTGTTTTTCCCCCCTTGTGTCTTTGAGACAAAATCCCAGAGTTTGTTTGTACCTTTGAGTTGATTGGGTTATGGACTTTGGATTCTCTACCATCGTACCTTCTTTTTTGAGAAGGTGGGGTTGCATGGAATCCCTGGGCATGGGGTCTGAAGGTTTTCTTATTTTGGAGTTTGTGAAGAGGGATGAAACACTTTTACCCTAGGGGTATAAATTGGAATTACCTATCATTTTCAAATTTACCGTGACCAAATACTTAGAGCAATTTACCAGAGTGATTAAGGTGAATTTGAAGCGACTAAGTGCAAATTGTTCTCATGATTAGCAGTGATTAGAAGCATTTAACAACTGATTTGTGGTGTTCGTTCGTAGGATTTGAAGGTTACTTCATTGTAGAGCGCCTCCCATGCTCATCTTCTCCACATTTTTTGCATTCTAGGTAGGCTCTCGGCTCTTCCTTCTCTGGTTTTGATTTTTCTGGTTCTTGTTTGTTTCTTTTTCTTTGTTTTTGTTTTGTTTTTGTTTCCTCCTTTGTGTCTTTCTTTTTGGTCACCTCCCATTGGTGGGCAACTGGCTCTTCTAGAGGATTGTCCGCCCTCTATGCAACTTTAGTTTAATGTAGGTGGTTGTAAAATTTGCATATATGCTTTGTAAATTTTGTACATTGTTGTTTCTTCAGTGTATATCCTATATATTGTTGTAAGTTTAACTATAATGCCTTTGTAAATTTTTTATAAATATGTAAATACTCTATAGATGTTGTGTATATATTGTTGTTCTGCAAGCTATGCTTTGGCCCTCACAAAGCTTCTATTCTCTATATTTTAGCATATATACCTCATGTATATCCTTCCATCTTGTCGATCTTGTTGCGCTCTATCATGTTTGAACCACCCTGTCAAGCTTGTCTGTGAGGAAGTTGCCTTGACTCAAGCTTGGCACCTTGCTGGTTTGAGCCATGGTAGCTTTCTCTCTCCTATATAGTATCATCTTAATGAAAAGATTAATTTCCCATGAATGGGAATTCAAATCCTATCCCATCTGGCATTCATTTCGGTCGTGTCAGCCTACTTGTCACCACTAATGCCATTACGTCATCCATCATGTGACCACATGACGACCCATGTCAGCCAAGTATAGATCTCTTTGGTCAGATTAACAATCGCTAATTCTTCTAGACTTCGGTTGCTGAGGCCCTTGGGTCTTCATCCCATCTTTGTCACTTGGTTCAACACCCTAGAACTCCCGGGTGTTTATCAGAATCTGATGCATGAACCTTGAATACTGTGGGATTTTGATATATACTAACACTTTTTTGATAGGTCCGAGATGGTGGTGAATTCCCTGGAGTCCACAAAATTATTATTTTTATAATATCATGTATTTTTGATTCTCCAGTATTGTAGGTTGCAGATAAGCTTGATCAGAATGTCTGATGTAATCAATCCTTCCGATAGTTTAGAGCTACCTACTACCTCCACTTGGGCAACCACAAAATCCAAGATCAAAAAGGTGTTGGCTAAGCTACCACTGACCTCCAAATTACCAAAGGAGGGTAGTCTCACGAGGTCCAAGATGGACTCTAAAGTGTAGGAGATAACAGATACAAAGCAAAAACTTTGTGCTGAAATGCAGGGCTTAATTCAAGCCATATACAAGCTGAAGGCCGGTGGAGATAGTATGACCACTCACTTTGTCACCTCTGGCATTATAAAGGCTGCAAACTTTCCATGTTTGGTACAATCATTGAAATTGATAGTTCAATTGGAAACACTATAAAATGCACCTACTTGTACTGTTCTGCTCATCGATCCCCAACCATTATAGTACCCAGCAATAATCATCAACCTAGATGTAGCAACTTTTGCCTCATGACTGGGGATTCAACAGTTCAAAGGGTCCATCATTCTCATCTGGTCCAAATCATTGGAGGAGTTTGATGGAGCTGCCCTCATCTCCTGGAAATATCTCAAATTTCAATGGTTGAAGTCCCCAAAGAGGGACCATAAAAAGATGAAGTTGGAAATTCCCTACGGGGATTTTGAGGAGCCCATTCAGGCGGGCATCATATTTCTATGCAAGATCTTTAGACAGCCCCATGCCTGGGATTTATCAGGATGGATGTACTACTTTCTTTATTCCATTACCACCCACAACTAGACTTTCAATTGGGCACCTATTATAGCCAATTATGTGGAAACGTAGCTGAAGGGCATCATCTGGAGTTCCAAATTCTATATGACATCTTACGTACTATGGGAACTAGCCCAACAAAGACTGGGTTTTCCAAGTTTAGGAATAGTGGGTGAACTTGGGAATGGGCCGGGCCAGCTAACCCCATGGATCATTATCCCTAGATGTAGTGGGAACTAAGTTTCCCAAATTTTTGCAGGGTAAATGATGCTTTCATTTACCACAATATCCTTACACTTACTCAGGACTTTGGGTACCGATTGTCACAGGAGGCGATGAACCTGGTCAGTACTTACAACCATTATTTTATTCAGTTCCAACAACACACCTACATTTGGGTGACCGACTTCTCTGGGAAACCCTATCTTCTTCCCTGGTATTGCAGGGATTAAATCATTCTTTTAGAGTTTTTCTGCCAGATCCTAGATCTGCACGCCTTCTTCACATTTAAGAAGGTCACCAATGTCCCATTCCCAGTTTCTTGTGGGAATTATACGTGCAGTCTCACCGCAACAAGCGAGGCAGATAGTGAATTAAAGAGCCTGGGACTGGTGGAATTCCACCACACCAGGAAAAATTATGATCCTCTTGGTAGGATTGCCTCGGTGCTCCCTCGGGCATCCTCGCCACATGAGGAAGACATTGAAGATTTTTGGGCAGATTGCTAGGAAATTTCTGATCTTTGGGCCTGCCAACATTCACAAATGTCTAAAGGCCTCATGAAAGTACTTGACCTTCAGGGTTTCCCAAAGGGTTTTTCAGACGATAGGCCACTAGAGGAGCCAACATATAAACAACAGGGGCTGGACACACTAGATCTCCCTTCAGTGGATTGGAGCACCCCAAAAGATTTGAAAATTGAAGGGGTATGCCAACCCATTATAGAAAATAGCCATAGGTATTTTGAGAAGGTGTGTCTGAGGAGCACCTGAAAAGGACCAATTTTCTAGAAGTCCACTTGGACTTCTGCATCTATCAGCCCCAGTAATAGAAAGGGGAAAGAAAAAGAAGATATTCCAGCCTAGGTGCCTCCCAAGGGTACACTCCCTATGATTGCAGAAATATAGGATCAAATGGCGGCATCAAGGCTGACAAGCCAGAGAATAAGTATGCAACTTTCCTCCGGCATCCTCATAACACCAATGACATCTGCTCACTCAGAGGGATCCTCATCTTTGGCTAAGATGATGAGTAGATAGACTTTCACCGAGGTAGAGTCTACAAGTATTTTAGATACTAGGGTTCGATTAATGAGACGGAAGAAGTAGAAGGTGGACCCCATCCCAAGCATGGCCACCATCCCCAGCATGCCAGACCTGCCTCCGGTCGATGTCAGTTTGGATTCTCCCAAACTTGAGAATATTTTTTACTCCTCTCCCCCATACGACAAATTTGATGATGTCTTCGAGGTGGATTAGCTCATGAACCTTCATGAGGATGTACCACATGCAGTTGAGGAGATCTCTGCCCAAGAAAAGGAAAATATCCCCACAAAAGAAGGGGAAGTCCCAGAGAAAGAAGCTGCTACAGAATAGGAAATCTGGGAGGAAGCACAAAGAGAGTCCGAGAGGGAGAAAACATCGGTCGAAGAGACCGAGGATGAACCAAGGAAAAATATAGATGAGAAATTGATGATTGGGGAACTCGGACCCATAGGATCAACCATACCCCCATTCATCACACTCCAAACACCTTTGGTTACTCTAGGTGACTAGTTGCCTCAGAGTACATTTGGTGAAGTAGTAAAGGCAATCGCATTGCTAAACTTTAGCTAGAGACCTCACCCACTTCCACAAGATGTTCCAGTGGAAGAAGATGTCTTGGCAGATGAAACTGATATGGCCAAGGAACAATAGTAGTAAAATGATGGGGAAATTCCCAACGAGGTAAATGTTGAATCAACCAATGCTGAGGAGAGCTGAGAAATCCCTGAAAATATAGGTAATGTTGATACCGGTGAAGAAGAGATCCTAGACAACACTAAAGAAGATGCCAACATGGTGGAAAATGCTAAAGGTTCCAGAAAACAAGAAAAAGAAAAAGAGAAGGAACATGAAAAAGAGAAGGAGAAAGAGCCTAAAGATAATGTGCATCCCAGGAATGCACCACCAGGTTCTGAAGAGAATCCTGATACCCAGGTCGTCACAACAAAGCAACCCTAGCGGCCCCAATAGCTGGTGGAATCGAGAAAGAGAAAGGCCTCGGTGGTGGTAACATGTGTTCCACTCTCCTTAGCCAAGATGATGGCCTGAAGCACAACAGACAAAAAGCCTAAGAAGGCTCAAATGATCCATACTCTCCTGACCAGCCAAGTAGGAAGTACAATTGCGATAATTACAACACCTCCCCCACATGCTGATATACTAGCAGTGAGGCCTGAGGATTATATAGTCATAGAAGTAACACTTATGGGGAGAGACAATTAGGGTGAATTGGACATGCTGAGAGAGGCCACTAAAGCAGTGGAGGCTCGGTATAGTAAACAGTCCCAGAAGTTGAAGGAGGAAAAGGAAACCAATGCAAATCTCCTCGCACTTCTGACAAAACTTACACAGCCTCTGGCCGAGATCCTCTCGAAAGGTTCTACCTCTAAATTGATTCTTGCATAGGGAAATGTGGATTCTCTAAGGGCCATAAAAAAGAAGGCCCACACTGTGGATGGGTGGGTCACTGAGTAGGTAGCGACTATAAGACAATTTTTAGCGGTGTCCCTCCAAGATCTTTATCAAATTAGTCCTGTCCTCGATCAATCCAATGCCTCTGTCATCCTGTGGGAGAAGGATTTAGAAAAGTATGCAAAGTGGAAGGTCAGCTTCGATGAAGTCTTCAACATGAGAGAAGAGACTGTCACAGAGGTAGGAGTTTTGGGAGAAGAATCGTATGATTACCTCTAGGCCCAGTACTCTAGAATTGGCCTCAAGATTGAGTTGTGCAAGGAACTAGTTAAGGCCGTAAAAGAGAAGGTGATCGTGGCCCAATATCCTTTGGGTCTATTTCAGGAATTTATGGTAGGGGTGTCACAAGTTGACCCCTTCACCACCGGGACATTCACCCTAGAGGACTACGTCCTTAGTAAATTTGATTAGTGGATGGAGTCCCTGTACTCAACTGTCATGGATTTTGATTAGGAGAGGTTGTCCAGATTATCCAAGTTGATGGTCCAGGTACACAATACCGTGAAAATGGTAGATGAAGTCCAGAATGGGGCCAGAGAAATAAAAGAGAAACTTGAGACTATCCATGGCCGATGGGACAATATTAAGGATATAGATGAGGATGCCCTGAGCCAAGTGTTAGAATCATTCAAAAATAGTAAAGGGCAATAAAATTCCTCCAAATTCTAGAGATTTTCACCAACAACACATTTTTGTATCCATCATTCTTTGAGTGTTAGATACTGGATCCTAAAGTTCTAGATCCACCATTTTGTTTTCTTTGGATGACTCGCCTCCAGGTTCTCCAGAGCCAACCGGTCATTATTAGGCAGTTAATAATGGTGTGAGAAAGCAGGTAACCGCAACAAGGCAAGTCAACTTAGAAGATGATTCTAATAGCTGGTATTCCCAAGGTGTCACCCCAACATTGAGCACCTGGTGCATCAAAGACCATGATCTTCTTTTTTATTAATGAGGGATGTAGCCTTGATCCCTGGGGGATCAGATTTCTACTATTTCCCCTCTGGCTCTCTTCTCGAGGCCAATTCTTCCATACATCTTTTCTTGTCTCATTCTTCTGACATGTTAGACCTCTACTGATCTCGAGGTTATTATAGCATGGTGCAAGTAGTACCAGCCACCAAAAATCATATTTTATGGTTGAGTATTAAGTTAGATTAGGTTAAATATAGGGAAAAATTATGTATAAATAATAAGTCTGACGTCATTTCAAGGGTCGGCAAAATTGATGATTTTGCAGTCCATAGCTATAACACTCTCAACATTTTCATTTTGATAGTTGCAGAGCTCAATGCTCCTTAGCCTTCAAAAGATTTTAGTAGATAGATTCTCCCCTGGGGTTGTTATTGTACTTACCAGTGACACTAGAACACCATTAACGATGAAGGAAGGATTCTCACAATGTTGTTGTTGGTCTCTAGATCTTTGAGTTAGTATTATTTCATGCTACGTGTTTCTTATGTCCCTTGCTCTAATGTTTTAAGTAGATTAATGACCTTCTTTCTCCTCGCTATTGAATACATATGAACTGATGGTTGTGTGCGCGTTCAGTATTTTAGTGTATCATGTTAGAGCTTGGTTGATGTTTTGAATGTATTTGAATGACTATAGATGGATGAAATAATTCTAACCTTGGCAACATATTTTAAAGTTATTTGGTAACTAACAAATGCTTGTAGGAAATGTCACATACCTAAATCCCTGGAGTAGACGAGCTAAGATAACCAGCTATCCCCCAAAACCAAAAAAGTCACACTCCCAACCGAGCCTCTGCACTGTCGAGACTTGACTCTCAGGTGCTTGAAGGCCTGATTAATCTCACTTCTCTGGACAACCTTTATAGGTGAAGTTGGCTGGTACCCTGGTATCTAGTGACAACTTTTATCTATTGGCCAACCCGGTCACAAAGTCCCGTCAACATAAGGCTCATAGTAAGAGAATATGAAAGAGATAGAATCAACCACCAAGATTAACAGATTGCTGCATAGGAATAAAAATTTTCTATCATTTTTCATATCACCATTTATGAGTCTTATTGGATACATATATTGATCTAGATACAAACACCAATCCTTAATCACGAGACTAATCTTTAATTCAAAATAGCTAAAATCCTTTCTTATATATGCAACATCATGAAATCTACTAGGTAGCAACAAGACATTCCCACAGTGTTAAGGAATTAAATGAGGACCACATCTAACATTACAACATTCCTTTTTGAAGCCAACATGATGTACCATCTCTAAAGCACTTGGTTCTAATGGATATGATTACCATGTTACACATATAACTAGGACCAAAATATAAGAGGGATGCATATCCAAATAGGATTGATCCAATAAACCATATGTTGAATCCAACAAAGAACACTCATTGAAACATATTAGTGATGACCTCAATCAAAGCATATAGACATTAAGAGCATGTTAACTAAAGCACAACTGATGTACGATGAAGCCAATTTGTTCCAAAACAACTAATACAACAAGAGACTGAAATAAGGATATGTTTAGATCAATTAAAACATTAATGATGATAATATAGGTAACTTCAAAATCACATTCTAACAATCTCCCCTTTTCATTTATGAAAACATCCACCACTAACAAAGCATAGAAACTTCAACCTTTCAACCTTTCTCCAACTTTGTCCCCATTTAAAAATAATGAAAAAGGGCACAAAAAGACACCCCTTGCTAACATACTCTTCTCCACCCATGAGGAAGCCACCAATCACTAATCTATAAAGATATAAATGTAAAACACTAGACCAATGCACACACACTGGTGCATCTGGTGAATGTTAGGAAGGGGAAAAATGCCCAGCTTCCCCCTGAGATACTGAAAATTATCCTTGGAAAAATGTTTTGTAAATATGTCTTCTATTTATTCCTTTATGGTAACATACTCAAGCTCAATTGCACCTTCCTCAACCTTCTCTCTAATAAAGTGATATCTAATGTCAATGTGTTTTTTTTTTCTGCAATGCATTACTAGACTCTTTTACATACTTATAGTGTGGTATTATCACACATGATAGGAATTGGATAATAAAAAATAACTTATATATCCTTAAAGTTGTGATTCATCCATAATACCTTATTACAACATGAAGATGATGCAATATACTATGAGTCAACACTAGATAGCATTACAAAATCCTGCATTTTGCTTGACCAAGCAGCTACTGAGAGCCAAGAAAGAATTATTCACCACAAGTACTCCTTTTATTTTTCAAACAACCTACTCAATGCATCTTTATATACTATCAGTGAAAAATATGACAGTCTTGGATACAATAATCCCATAGCTTCCATTCCTTTTAAATATATAAATACCCTCTTTAGTGCCATAATATGTGACTCTTTGGTCCTTGCTAAAATTTGCAGGCAAAACATACCACATATGTGATATATAGTTTGGTAGTACTCAGGTAAAATAATCCACAAACCATTGATCTATACTCAATTGCATCAGATTTTGGTGAATCATCCTTCTTAGTCAACTTATAGTTGGTAGCAATGAGAGTACATATAGGTTTTGAATCTTCTAGGCTAAACTTCCTCAGTAACTCCTCCACTTACTTGGATTGAGAAATAAAAGTGTCTTTGTCATTCTAACTTACTTGCATTTCAAGAAAAAAATTCAATTCACCAATCATGGACATTTCAAATTCCTTCTGGATTTATTCAAGAAACTTCTTGCATAGATCATGTCCACCTCCAAAGATGATATCATAAACATACACAACAAAAATCAATTTTTTTTTCTAAAAGTATCGATTGTTGTTGGCCCAAAATTTCTTGAATCCTTGAACGATTAGATATTTTTCTAATTTTCCATACTAGGTCCTAGGTGCTTGATTCAATCCATATAGTGACTTTTCAACCTAAAAACTATATTAGGATATGATTCTTATTTGAACCCTTTTGATTGCTTAATCTACACTTATTCCTTCAGCTCTGCATTTAGGAACACAAAGTTTACATCCATATGATAAACCTTGAATATTTTTAATGCCCCAAATTCCAAGAACATCTAGGAATAACCTCCATCTGAGAAAAAGGGTAATAAGTATGTTCAAATTTGATTCTTTCAATGTACAAATAACCATTCCATAACAATTTCTCCTTGTGCCTCACAACCTTTCCATTCTCATCTAGTTTTTTTTGGTAAACCCATTTTGTACCTATCACATTCTTATCTATTGGTCATGGCACCAGTTCCCAAGTCTGATTCTTCACCATCTGACTAAGTTCCTATTTCATTTCATTAATAAAACTCTAATCACTAAAATATTATGTTATAGATTTAGGTTGAACCTCTGACAGTAAACATAACAAAGCACGATCTTGAGATGTTTTACTTCTTGTAAAAACGTTATGTTCTTGTGGCGTAGGAGCACCCATGGGTTGGTAAATGAATCATTTTCTTAGTGTTGTGTGAAGGCCTTTAAGGAATTTTTTTTTTTTCCATAAGGACATTATGACCATAGTATGTGAGTACAACAGGGATTAGGGTGTAGTTAAGGCTTAAGTCCTTCGAAAGTTGCAATTAGAGGCTAAAAAGTTGTAAAGCCTCCTGATTTGTTAAGTAGTGTTGATGATGTCAGAATGATGTCATTAGGGATTGGAGTATTTTATAACCATATTTAAACCAATTTTGGAGTCTATAATGAGGTTATATGAGTGTTGGACTTGATTTCCATGAATTTGTAAAAAGATGCAAAAATATGTAAAAGTTACATTTGCAACTTTTACAACTTTTAAAAGTTGCTCAAACAACATTGTCCAATTTGCAAAAATGGTGGATAACTTCCCTAAGTGGAAACAATAGGAATTTTTGACATACTTAAGACCTCTCACGATCTAATTCCAATGTTTGACACCTATTTTACAGATCTGGATTACTGAGAATAGAGAGAAATGATGTCTTGTGTGCATTTAGTTATTTATTTGATAACAATAGCTAGAAAATAGATTGAATTTTGCACTGTATATCTTTCATGGCTTAGATTAGTTGTTTTTATTGTTGTTTGTGCCATTTATTTGGTATTTTGAAGTTCTTTCTTTATTTTTCTTGTCATTAGTTTTGTTTTGCACTATCAGTGGTTTAAACTAGGAAATTTGTAAAGATGGAGACCTAGCTCACTATCCCAATGTTAAATCAGTATGACCTCTTGGGGATAGTGATTAGGCTCAATTTAAATAACAAGTATAGGATTTTGGGCCCTCAAATGCAAAGGAGTCAATTTAAAGGTTTTTTCCTAGGCGTGCCAAAGGTGATCCCGACTAGGGAAGACACTGTTGCATAATGAATAACTTGTAGAGGTGTGAATTAAAGACCCAATTAGCTATTGGGAGTTGAATTTGGGAGTCTTCTAGGGACTTGGTGAAGAGGATAAGTTAGTGCCAATCAATATTGGAGTCTAAAACCTATAGATTATCCAAAGAGCCAATGAAGTCCTAAAACCCTTATAAGACCACACATTTTAGGTTAGGGCATTGTACGGAGGGTTGGAACCCTAAGACCCCAAAAATATTTGAGAGGTTGGAAAATGAACAAAATAACCAAAGAAAAGTTGTAGGGTTACGTTGGAAAGAAGTGGATAAAATGCCTATTTTATCAGAATAGGAGGATTAATAGGGCTACTAGTGATTAGGCCAATTTTATAGCAATTTGCAGAAATTGACTATAAAGTTGAATCAAGAGGAACTCCTAACACGTATAATTGATCAAATTGAAATGTAAGAAAACACATCCTCACCTCTACAAGATTACTTAAAAAGAATGGGGGTGCAAGTCCTTTAGGTGTGTTGAAGGGCTAGTGATTGAAGGCTAGTAAGCACCAAGTAGTGTTCTTTGTTTGGTGACTCTTTGTTTGTAGTTGGGTTGGTTAAGGCGACCAGGGGATCAATAATCTTGTAGAGATCCTATAGGTCATTAGGTGTGTAGATAAAGAACCCTAAAGTCTATTTAAAGACTAGGAGCATTAGCTTGTGATTGGCTCATCCAACCTCCCTATTATAATGGTATGAGAACCCCAAATAATCTGGGATTCTATAGTGTATGCCAGATTGTGAGTCCAGTGGGTCTTCAATCATGGTGACTAATGAGGAATTGGACAAGAAGGTCAATGAATAGGAGGTAGACAACATGATATTGAGGGAAATAATAGCCCAACTAGAGCATGCATTGAGTGAAGTGAAAATAAAGACTGATGAAGTCAGTGACAAACTTGAAAAAAATTAAGCTAATTGAAAAGAGGTTGTAGAAGAGGATGACAATCCATAATTTGACCATGTGTTCCAAGAATATACCTTCTTTAAATCCTTGAAAGCCATGCGAGGGAAGGCTCTGGAAGGTATACCTCTATTTAGTGGAAGGATGCAAGAAAATATAGTCATGGATTGGATAGAGGGCATTGAGAACCACTTTGAATGTGATGGATTCACAGAATCACAAAAGGTAAGGGTGGAAAAATCTAGACTCAGAGGCCCTGCCTTGACATGGTAGAATTTTATTCAAGTAGAGAGGGAGAAAGAAGGAAAAAAATCAATTTCTATTTGGAAGGGCATGGTAGTCAAGGTTAATGAGGCATACATATCCGATGACTATGAAATACAATTGCATAAGAAGAGATAGAGCTTGCAACAAAAGGATCTTGATGTAAATTCCTATATAGAGGAATTTCAAAACCTTTTCTTGAGGTCTAATGTGACCAAAGATGAGAGCCTTAACGTGGCTAGGTACCTGAATGGTCTAAAATGGAACATTCAAGAGGAGATGACTCTCCTACATACCAATACAGTACACCAATGCTATGAGTGAGCTCTCAAGATTGAGGAGAAGAGAAAGTGGAGACAAGATCAAACTTCCAAGAAAAAGGGAAGAAGCAGAGACCAACGATGTCATAGAGGTGGTTACCAAGGTAATGAGAGAGAGAGAGAAAGAGATATATATATATATATATATATATATATATATAGAGAGAGAGAGAGAGAGAGAGAGAGAGAGAGAGTAACTGCAAAATATTAAAAAAGAATAATACAAGAATAAGTAGGAAAAATTTAAAAAGACTAACTACGAAATTTCAAAGAAAAGTGTTCTTTTATACAAATATTTTTCAGGTTACAAAAGAAATTATTTTTCCATGTTCTTAATTGAAGAAAATTAATCCTGGTAGAATCACCTCTCAAAGAAAAATTAGCTATATAATGTACATGCAACTTTTCAAAGATACTTTTGTCCATCATACTTAGACCTACTTGTCATTTATAAAAGTTATATAATTTATTTTGCTCTAAACTTAGCAATGACTATTTCAATCTAGGGCATTCTAAATAATTCAACACATCTAGGATTACTATATGTTCCTTGACCACTTAATTAGTTCCTTCCAATAGTGCAAACAAATATGTTTTTAATACACTTAGAATATGTTGTGTTGTTTAAATACATCATGGCAGTGAACCCTCAATTTTAGGAAACAAAAGGCAAAGCATCAATTTCTTTCCTTTAAATTTTTCTTGTTTGAAGTGATTGCATGGAAGGAATGAGAGTTAAAGATTAAAATTCCATGGACAACATGAAGAGCATTAAACACATTATTAGGGTGCATTGACACTTATTAAGATATATTCTAACTTCTCAATAGAATCTTGATTCTAAGGTTGGCATTATAGATCTAAGAAATAAAATAAGCATACAGTCATTAGCGTTGGAGTGTGAAGAGTTTGGTGCATATAGTCTGAAGATAATATTGATTATGTTTGAATTTCTAGATAATATGAAGTGAAAGATTTATCATGTTTGTTTTTGTAATCAAACAAGTGTCAGAATATATAAGATAATAACAATGTTATCACAGAATCCAAAAAATTGGTTAGTTTTCTTAAAATATATTTGAGTGTTTGGAAAATTAGTTAGCATGGAAGATTATGAGAGTTATGATTGTATCTTGATGTAAAAAATATCTAGTTTCATTGTGGGAATAGTTGATCTAAAAGATTGAAGTTTTTTTAAAGAAGGGTTTCACATTAAATTGTAAGTGGTAGCTTCATGGTATGTAGATTGTAATGGTGAATTTTAATTAGTGAAGTTTAATTATGGGTTTAAGTGAAAGAAAATTATTTATGATAAGGTATGTAGATAAGAACAAGAAGAGGGAATTTATATATGATATTTAATATTTGTGGGAGTAATATTGCTAGCATTAATAAATTATATTTTCGTTGAGTTTGTTAAGAAGAAAAGGATATGAAGGGAATGTATTTGGAGATCAAATTTTCAAGTATGTGCTTGTAGATGTAGAGATGTTGGGTAAGAAAATAGCGAGGATTCAATATTTAGGTAAAATAGTAGCAATGCATTAATATTTTGGATGAAAAATATATTTGAGATTATAAGAGTTACAGTTTATATTGAAGAATGTATATATCAACTTAAACATTATATACTTTTATTGTGGACATAGTTATAGTAAAAAATAGGGAGTTTTTCTTGAAAATAGTTTTACTTATAATTATAAGTGTCACTTTCATGATATATAATATTTCATGGTGGATTCAAATTTATCACAATTAATTACAAGTTTAGGTAAAAGAAACTCAGTTTTGCAAGTAGAGTACTTTATTATTATTTTGAATTTCATTTACTATCTTAGTTATACATTAAAAATTTGTAGTTGCATTAAAAAAATTGCGTTCACATAATTTTTTTTAATCGATTTAGCAAATTTGTACCTTAACTATGTATATATGGTGTACCAAATAGAAAATGCATGTATCTTCTTCTCATGTTCGATAATATCTTTGTAAACTACATGATCTATCAGAATGAGGAATATTTTAATAATTTAATAAGATGTATATTTAGGCTATGAACTCTTGTAGGGAAATATCGCAATGAAATGTAACCTACTTATTAGTGAATACATATATTTTTGGACTATACACTCTTGTAAAGAAATACTTTTTTATATACTATAGTAGGACAATACAAATTTGCATCCTAACTACTCTAACATATGTCATACAATATTTATGTTCTCTATTAAACATGTGATTCATGACAGTGATTTATAGCTCTTTGTATTAAAAAAAGAGGATTTAACAAAAAATAGTAATCTCAAAATAAAATGTGTTTTAGTTTTGCCATGGTGATATATTAACATTACTATCATATGATCAAATAACATGTTTCACATTTTTGTCTTGATAAGTGGCATAAGTTTTAACTGATGTGTGCAAATGTGATCTATCAATGTACCATGCTAAAAAATTTGGACAAGATCCATGCATCAAGAAAGAAATTTAATGATCCTGATGACATATTTGTATAGAAAAAAGATATGCCATATAACTTTATTTTTTATAGATATATTTGTATGTGTCATGTACCTTATAGTTTATAACCTTCTAGATGCTAAATTTGGTGTTTGTTATGATTTTGATGCACTATGATATAGTGTTGTAGAACTCAATTAACATTGAAATGACTTATATGCATAAATTTTCTTTTTGAGAGGAAAATAAGAAAACCCATCAATCATTCATGATTTTATGAAGACTAGAAAAAGTCACAAATATGTAAAGAGATAAGAAATAAAATTAAGTGCCCATAAAATGAAATGGCAAGAATATTGTGTAAATTATTTAAATATACTTACACAATGTAGTAATTTAACAATGCCAACTAAGAGTGCCTTATTGGTACTTGCCAAGTTCTCAAAGGTAATTGCTACTACAATGAGTCAAAGCTATGCTAGAGTTATCTCAATGCTCATGTAATTACATAACATAATAAGTTAACAATTAAAATTAATGGGTGTACTAATATTACTCAAGTTAATACTCTAAGCTTGATTGTAATTTCATGGAATGAATAATGGCTTCAAATACACAATTCCTACCTACTGCCTTTTGTCAATAATAGATACTCAATAATGCCTTTTGTTGCCCAGTAAAAAATATGCTTTAAAATTAATTTTGTTATATTGGATGAACACTTGTGCATCCCAAAAGAAAATGTGATTTCTGGAGTGATAAGTCATTTTGTATGCACGTTATGTATAAATATAAATTAGATAATATAATCTTTAAAACAACATTCTATTTTTTAAGGTTTCGAGTGTATTTTTTTTTAAATTATATTTTATATTCTTAAGTATAAAAGAATAATTAATTTAAAATTATTATTTATATTTATATTTCATTTTATTGAAGTGTGCAAACCACATAAATAAAAGAGTTTATTTATGAAACCATTTTATTCACTTAATTGAAAATAAATTAAAATTTAATTTTTTTGACCTAAAGGCTTACCAAATTATATTAATATAAAACTATAAGTACAATAATTTAAAAAATAATATGGGAGGATTAAAAATACTCCCTGAGTGTATCAAATGGGCCTAGCCTAGAAATTAGGAACCACAATAACTATGATAAACCTTGGCATAGCGCAGAAGCAGAGAACCCCTAGTTGGCTAATGTGGTACTAGTTGAAGGAGGAGGCTTTGGATCATCTTTCTTCCCCCACCCATATGTGGTTCTAGATAAGGGTCATGAATAGTCCACCCATCAATTGTTTCTTCTTCCTCTCCCTTTTCCTCCTTGCATGGGGAAATTGCAACAAAAAGCTAGGATACCATTTAGAGGAGGGCCAACCAGTATCTCTCTCTAAATTGGGCTAGCCTAAGCATCACCAACAAAGTGTCACCTAGATGCAAAACCACTGGGATGTGGTGTACCCAAATAGTTGTGGATGGATTCATGATGGCCATTTAAGAGAATATCAAGGAGCCTGAGAATTAGGTGTTTATGAACACTTGTCAAAGGATCAATGACTATGATGATGACCACGAGATGGTGAATGACCACTAGAAACAAAACCATTTGGTGCCACCCACTCAACTATAAAAGTGGAATTTCCCCAATGCTACAAAATCTCTTGCAAGTGGGTCACTTTAAGAGTCATCTTATCAACTTGTACTTGAATATGTAACATCCCATTATTGCAAATACATATTTTAGTTAAAAGAGAAACACAAGTATCAATGTGGGCATGTGCAAATATAGTTGCATTTTTTTCTTTCCATATAGAAAACAAAATTTTCATCCTAAAAATATGCAAGAGCTATAAATATGGAGTAGGAAATCTAAGAGTCTCCCAATAGATCCATATGCTAGGTAAATAACTCTGGTCTAAAGGGGGAAAAAAAGTCATGTATCCACATCCAATATTTTTTCTTCCCTTGTACACAACAAAAAATAATGGAGGAAAGATTTAGATTAGCCACAAAAAGGACAAAGAGAGTGTGGAATTCCCAAATGATGGAGACAAAACCCTAAAGGAGATTCTTGGAAAATAATACACCAAGTGAAATGGGCTATTTTGGGAACTATGATAGAAAAAAACATGGTATCAAACCTTGATCTCCAAGTTGTTGTGATGAATCTAAATGCCAATGACGGTTTAACATAATGACCATAGGAAAATGGGAGAGAGAAACCAATATACCTTTTGAGGTTGATATTTAGAAAAAAATCTATCTATGGGTACCATCTCTAGTCTTTCCACCAAACTGTAATGAGAGTAATACCAATTTTAGGCAACAATTCCACAAGAAAGGCTACAATTACAAGATCAAAAGTTTGACGATCTTCGAGAATCAAGTGAACTTCAACTTGCATGTCTTCCCAAGTATGCAAAGACATTATGGGTTTGGAGAAAAGGTCTCAATGCATTCAATAACCAATTATGAAAGACAATTAAAAGATAACCAATCACGAAAGTTAATTCTATCCCAGCGAAGCAATGGTTTGGATGCTTCCCAGGTACACAAAATTCTTCCAGCAATAAAAGAGCACCAGAGTTGCACAAGATCCCTCATGAGAAGAAGGTTCTGAAATTCAATCCTCTTCCAAAATGGACATCCTGAATGAAACTCATATGAAATGCAATGTCAAAGGAGAATTTTCCAAGCCTCATTACCTAAAATTGGTGAAATCACTCATTTGACACACAGGGTTGATGAGCCTCTCAAAAGGCCATCTTTTCCATGTGTTTACTTTCCTTTTTTAGTAGTTTTCTTTCAAATGCTGAGACTTTAAAATTATGATTTTTTATAAATTTTATATGTAAGGAAATAAGTAGGTAAAATGGATTGTAAAAACATAATATATTTTGCTTGGAACTAATGGATAGAAGTTGCAGGATATAAGTGATTGCATGCTAATTAAATAGTCCTTTCCCCTATGCTATGTTTATGGGTAGTCTCCTTGCTATAGCCGAATGTTGTGCAAGAATATCAAATGGAATCTTACACTTCTTTCTTAGTATTAAATGATAAAATATATTTATTTGTCAAAAGTTATGTATGCTAACCATTTTGTAGGATTCAAGTCATGGCACATTCAAGAATTCTAGCATGGCGTTGAAAAATTCAACAGAAGCAGTTACCTTCAGAAGTTCCATGATAAAGCAAGGAACTAAGTAAAGCAGTTGGAGAAGGGCGTGTCGTAGAACTCTCATAGAGGAATGAGTCAATTCAGTTCCCGAGTCGACACCATGTGCAGATCTAGAACCACTGCATGCTATATTCTGGGAAGAACTTGAAGACCTACTATTACTGTTTGAGATTTCTGTTATGAGCACTTTGTATCCATTAGTGATCCTCATTAATGGAGTGATCCTAGATTTAGGTAGTAGTGTAGCTCCTCCTTAAATAAGTTGAATTTTATAGTTCCAAGGGAGAGTTAGTGGATAATTTCTGGAATAGAATTTGGCATTGTAGCACTATTTATTTTCCAAGTACATTTCCTCCATGAATGAATAGAGTGCATAATTTGAGTTTAAGTCTCTTATCTTGATTGCATTTCTATTCACTCATGTCCAATGGGGCCCACTTGGTGAGTGAATCATTTTATTAGATTATAAGTTATTTCCTTGTTCATTAAGAAGTAAATAGAACTTTGCTATTCCTCCAGTCACTAGTAACATAATTGGTGCACTGTTCCTATAGCATAGGCGAGTAGAGTAACTCCTACTAGTGATTACTATTTTCTTAGCATAACTTCATTAATTTGAGATAGTATAGATTCCTAAAGCATAATGTATTTTGATTCCTTAGGTTTAGCCATAAGAATCAAGAAGGTTTGAAGCATATACTTTGGAAATACCATTCCAAGTTTACGTCCTTGGTCAATAATTAAATGAGACTAAATAATCTACTTATCAGCCATTTAGGCTGTCCAATCCTAAAGTAGTAGTCCAATGCTATGTGTTTCTGAGAAATTTTTTTAGCTAAGCATTTTTGGTGCCGTTACTGGGGATGGTGTTAGTTCAAACCTACTTTGGTGTTCATGTTTCTATTTTTTATAATCTAGGATTTAATTTCAAGCAAGCATTTTATGCATTGAAGAATAGATCCTCACGAAAGATTCCTTCCTTGTAATTACTAGGCTGAACCATTTGATCTTTTTAACCCCGAGCCTGAAGAACCCCAAGTAGATAGTGAAGAAGAAGACCTATTTGAAAATCCATTTGCTGATGCCCAAGGATAAATTTCATCACCTTCATCCTCCGAAGAATCGCTAAATTTAGAAATCCTTTTTGATGACCCTGATTATCACGACAACCCATTAGCTCTTATTATATACCACCCACAACAACAGTAGAAAATAGGTCCCCCTCCAAGGATGGATTAGCCTACCTTTCCCTTCCCAATTCCTCCTCAACAAGGTAACCAAAACCTGAATAACATTCCAACTGCTGCACTACCAAAATTCTATGGACTTATCCCTGAAGATCCAGAGACCTTCCTCTTCAAGTTTGATATCCTCTACAGGAGATACGACTACACAACTGATGCCCATAAGATGAATTTGTTTCTGTCAACTCTTAAAGAGGCCGCTCTAAGGTGGTTCATGAGCCTTGGAGCTAATGATGTAGAAAATTGGAATGCCATGAGAAACATGTTTCTTGGAAAATACAAAGAATATTGTAGAGGATGGGATTTAAAAGGAGATGACATCTTCAAGATGTCGCAGAATGAGTATGAAACCTTGGAAGACTACGTTTCCAGGTTTATGTTTGACTTGCAATGAAATTCTCAACACCAGTTGAATGAGGAATTGCAAAAACATATGTTCCTCAAGGGTGTTAATGAAGGAAGCATAGAAGCCTTGGACCTTATGGCTGGTGGTGACATCACCTAGTAAAACTGGGCAGAGATCAAGACCATATGTATGAATTAGTCAAGGGCTACAATAAAAAAAGGAAGAGGATTAAGGGACCTACTTCAAAAGACAAATGGCCCCAGAGTGTCTAAGATAGAACTATCCAACCTCCTATCCAACTTCAAGCAGGACATTATCAATGATGTGGCCACTTAGCTAGAAACCATGCAAGCCCAAAGGAAGAAAGAGGACGCAGAGGCTATGCTGGCTGAATTTTTCTCTCACTACAGGGAGAAGAAAAGAAACTATAAATGCAAAACTGTTGCATTTATGGACACTACCTCAATTCCCACCGAGTTCGAAGCAATAGATGAGGAGAATGGAGAGGTCTTTTACGTGGATCAAAGATGACCCTGGGCCTAGAGATAAGGTATGCCTCAAGACCCTTTAAATCATTTTGGTTATAATAATAATAATAGTAATTAGTGGCAGAATCAAAGCCCCCACAATTTTTTCCATCAAGGATAGAATTGGAATAATAACTGGCCTAACCAGCAGCCACAAAATAACAAAAAATTTCAGAAACCATAGTATAACCAGAACTTTCAACCTCAGTTTATCCCATATTGGTAGAAGTTTAATCCATACCAACAATAGTTTAACCCATACCAGCAGCCATAGAAAAATAACCAGTGGCAAGCACATGGTAACTGGCAACAACAACCTCAATGAGGACCCAATCCACCTAATCAGTAGCAAACTATTATGGCTCCACCTTAGCAACAAGCTATTATGCCTCCACCTCCTGTAGACAATAATAGTCCTTAGAAACCACAACTTCCTGCACAAAAAAATCCAAATCCAAATAACAAGCAACAAGCTTATTCACTGCAAGTGAATGACATTCACCTAAGATCAGGGACCACATTGCCTACACCAAGAGAACCCATAATAACTGATGTTTCTAATACTAAGGAAGCTTTTGACAATCAGAATACTTCTGTCCCACTTGTTGCACCACCTATTCCAGTTGAGAAAATCCCATCTTTTCCACAGAGATTGGCCCAACCTTCAGTAACCCCTAAAGAGAATCCTATTGCAACTGACCTGATTGACCAACTTAAGCAAATGAATGTCCAAATACCATTATTAGATGCCGTCAAGGAAATTCCAATCTATAATAAAGCAATCAAGGAAGTATGTATCAAGCACCCTCGTAGGAAGAAGAAAGATCCTGATACTGTCCATGTTCTTGGGCAACTTTATGATCTTATGCTTAGTAAAGCCTTGATGCCTAAATACTCTAATCTTGGGAGTCCAATGGTTACCATTTACATTAACGGTATACAAATAAAAAATGTCTTGGTTGATCTAGGGGCCTCTATTAATGTTATGACTATGGATGTGTTGTTAAGGCTTAGTATCATTGGGTTGAGGGAAACATCCACCATTCTCTAGTTAGCTGATAATTCAACTATCAAACTAGATGGTATGATAGAGGATATTGTTGTTACACTAGATTCCTTGGACTACCCCTCATATTTCATCATCCTGTCTCCCAAAGCCACACTAAGAGGGTATCCATTAATCCTAGGAAGGCCTTGGTTAGCCACAAGAGATGCTTGCATTGCATCCCGCTAAGGAAAAATGACCATATTTGATGTTATTAATACCAAGAAATTAACCCTGTATTCTCCAGCCAAACCCCAAGTTGAACTTGACCAATTTGTCTAGCTAGATCTAGGAGATGTCCCCCTTAGAGCCAATTCAGTACAGTGGCTTATGGTTATTGGTAGAAATCCATTCATGGTCTCACAGGAGGAGGATGACATACTAGTAGCAATCCTTACAAACCAGTATGGCTCTGAAGAACCCTCATTTCATGACCCTCACTGTTCTCTACAAACCATATTGCCCAACAAGTCTTTATCTAAGTTTCTTGCAGCACCTGATTATCTCCATACTTTGTTACCCCATGAAATAAAGTCACCTTCTTTTAAAGAAGTTGTTATGTTGGATAAAGTTAAAAGAATATAGATTGCCTCAGGTAGGGAATTGAATGTCAATAAGATCTCCCTGAATCTTAGATGTCTAAACTTCTCCAGCTTTTACAAAAGAGTCAGCAAGCTTTTGCATGGGACTATACATACATGAACGGGATTGACAAAAAATTGTGTACTCATAAGATTTATATCAGTCCTGAGTCCAAACCTATTAGGCACCCTCAAGGAAGAATAAACCCTACATTAAGAGATGTAGTAAATGATGAATTGCAAAAACTTCTCCAAGCTGGCTTCATATATCCTATTTCTGACAGTCAGTGGGTCTCCCCTCTTGTAATCATCCCCAAGGAAGGTAGAAAATGGTGAGTTTGTGTGGACTATAGGAAACTTAATAAAGCAACCAAGAAGGATCACTTTCCATTGCCCTTTATTGACCAAGTACTTGACAACCTTGCTGGAAAAAAATATTTTCCATTCTTGGATGGTTTCAGTGGCTACAACTAGATCCTGATATCACTAGAAGACCAGGATAAAAAAATGTTCACCTGTCCATGGGGAATATTTGCTTATTCTGTCTTACCATTTGGGTTATGTAATGCACCTACTACTTTCCAGAGGGTAGTGATAAGCATTTTTTCTAACATTTCTACTGACTATGTTGACATATACATTGATGATTTTACTGCATATGGAACTACATTCGAAGAGGCTTATGCTAATTTGGAAAAATTTCTTCAAAGATGTCAGGACTACAATCTCTCACTTAATAGTGAGAAGTTTTATATGATGATGTAAGAGGGAGTTATCTTAGGGCATTACCTCTCATCCTTTGGTATCCAATTTGATCCTACAAATATTGTAGTGATCATCACACTGCAAACCCCAACAAAGCAGAAGGATGTCCAAAGTTTTCTTGGTCATGCTAGTTACTACAAGAGATTTATCAAAAACTTCAGCCAACTTGCCCTTCCATTATATAATCTATTGAAGATAGAAGCAGAATTTGAATGGACAACTAAGTATGAGTCATCATACTAGCAGTTGAAGTATGTGTTGACAAAGAGCCCTATTCTTAGAGGACCAGACTAGAAGCTGCCCTTTCATATCCACATAGATGCATCTCACTATGCAATTGGGGCAGTGCTCACTAGTACATTTGACCCTAAATTTTGACCTAAATTTCCCACCATGCATTACATTTGTTTTTCTTGGTCAGAATATGGAAGGAAAACTTTGATTTTTTTTTAATTCATTCCCGTGTTGGTCAGAATTACGACAACCAGGAAATTTTGTCATACTTGCGACAAACATGATCAATATAACTTAGAAAAAAGGTTTCATTTCAATTCATTGTGATTATGCATCAAAGAAGAGTTGAAGGAGGGCATGAATAGAAGGCACACACATATATGTTGAAGTGATTCAACCAAAACCATCTGTGCATGATCAAATGGAAGGCAGATATTAGGTTGGTATCTATGAAGAGTTTATAGACTTACATGTGTTCTCATTCTATTTGTATTGTGTCTATCTGGCATTAAGCTATTTGTCAATTTGCAAGTGCTGGAAAGAATGACCACAAGGTAGTGAGCATCAATATTTTCATTTTGCATAGGGCTGAGAGAGCCACACTATGATATTTTTAGTTGTGATTTTGGTTGTAGCTATTTTGGCCTATTATGGTTTTGTTTTTTTGTGATTGAAGGACTCATAGGGTTTAGCACTAAAGCTATTTTTTTTCTTTCTTTTCTTTAATCTATAAATTTTTGTTTGTTGTATGCATTTTGCATTTATATTTCATGAGCAAGGGAACCAATAGAACCCTCACTACAACTATTAAAAATATTTTCAACAACAACTTATTCATAGAAATTCATCTTTTCAGTTGGTGATGGTGCTTTGCCTGTAGGTTCTTTTTCCTGTTAGTGTTTTTTTTTTTGGTTTAGCCCTGACGATTAATTTTGTTCATTGTTTATGAATTGATGTATGTATATTGTATTAAAATTTCACAGGTGAGGACCACAATCAAACCTCACTTCTTATTTGAAAAAAATGTTTCAACAGCAGCTTGTTCATAGAAAGTGCAAAATATCAAAATATTCTCTTTGGAAAACCTTCTTTTTCCTAAAGTTATACTTATGGAGCATATAGGTCAACAAAACTCCATGAATCCATAGAAAGCGTATGTGGTCGTATGACATAATCTGAACCCTCCATGAATTTGAATATGAGACTGTGTAGAGCTCCAGTTAGGGGAATTTAAAGCCACAAACATTTATGATCTCTCCATTGAATCCACTAATTCAAATTCTAGTGACCCTAAGAAGTTGGTGTTTCCCTCTGAATTTGAAATCCATGGGTTTCCAAAAATCAAAGCAAGGGAAAGGAAAATAACTCAAACCTTTCCATACTTATATAATTCTGTAATATTGATGTGACATTTTTTGATTCATAATACAAGGATGTCCCTGAGGCATTGTAGCCAATTCCTTGGGTTTCCATGTCTGTAGGTTACCTCTCCTACTTGTGAGTTGGTACAACTTGATTCATTTTTTTCAATGTATATATAGAAATCTATCAAGTTAGTATGCTTGAAACTCAACTTCAAATTACGAGTTTAATGTATGTATGTCCTATGTAGCTCTTTGCATTTATCAAACCAATAATGTTGTGGAAATATATCAGTAAGCTATTACCATAGTCTTTGAAGAACACTATAATAAAACAAAATAGTATGGATATAAGATTGTAGACATAATGATGCTCTACAGGTGAGATTTTGTCTTCTTTTTTTAAGATAGATATAATGAATTCTCATCTGCTAAGTGTCGCAAACATCCTGGAAACTTAGAAAAAGCATTAGAAATGTGATATAGTCTTATTGTCTTGCTGCTTGAAATGTGTTGTTAGAACTTAGACACATGGATTATAAATTACTATTATTAAAAACATCAGAATAAAGAAATGAGTAACATTGTTTATTAATTTTATGGCTTTTGTCACATCATACATTGATTGGTAGGTAAGAAGTTAAACTAAGATCAAAGACCAAGTTAAGAGGGTCCATATCTTTAGAAACACTTTTTAAAAATGGAGGTTAGAATCAGGTCATCAAAAGCTGAGGAAAACTATATCACATAATTCTCAATGGATGCTATTGAACTTAACATGCTGGATAAAAATTAATTTTAGATTGATTTTATTTTAATAATATATAGCACTTGATCTACTGTGAAATGAGTATAGTTTTTTCCACACCTTGGATAGCTACATCTTCCCCACTCACATAAATTTACATGGCATGAAAAAGAAGATCTTGTGATTTACTCAATATTGGAGGCCCAAACTCGATTCTCTGATGACTACAAGGGCAAAGAAAATCCCTATGGCCCTAAACATGAGGAATTAGGATGCTCAAAAAACATAGTTACCTTTGACAAACCAGGTCTAGAGAAGTCTCTGGTGCATCTATAACATAGTGCCTTCTTTGCTAAAAGGACTAAAATTTGGCCATCAATACTTTTCTTCCAGTACTAGTGTAAGGATTAGTGGGGTGAGGATTGGTCAGACAATTTTGAAAGAGTCAACATTAGAAGGTAGCTCTGCTAACTCCACTTTTTCCAGGACTCAATAGATTTCTCAAGGATATTTCTTTGTACTTGATACCATACGGGGTATTATTTTGATTAATGATTAATCATTGTTGGTGACAAGATCCTAAAATATCCTACAGTCCAAAAGAAGGTGAATTGTTGCACACATTTTGATTATATATTATAAACAAGTTAGAATGATATGATATGTAATATGGGATGATAGGAAGTAGTTATTGACATAGAATTCAATACAAGTTATTGTCAACATAGATATTAATGTTGACACAACTTGCTAAGAAGTTGTTGACATAGAATTTTATAGGTAGTATTCGAATCTATGATCAATGTAATTATTACAATGCATAAGTGGCATAGATTCCTTGAGTTAGGCAGTTCTAAATAGTTAACTGGCCACATATCCTCCATTCTTGTAAGTTAGAACTAATTGACCACATGTACTTATTCTATTCCTAAATGAAAAGTAAATATGGTTTCAACTATGCTACCCCTATGCTGACATACCAATCACCCTCTCCCCTCATTGGATGAGGTATTGAAAATTGTGAATGGATCACAAATGATGTCCTTTCTTGATGGGTACTCTAGGTATAACCAAGTGATGGTTAAATATGAAGACAGAGATAAAATAGCATTCACCACCAAGTGGGGAATGTTTGCATACTAGAGAATGCCCTTTGGCCTGACCAATGCAAGGGCCACATTTCAAAAGGCTATGGACATTGCGTTCGAAGGCCTAGTCAACCGGTGCATAATCATCTACGTGGATGATTTGACCGTCTTTTCCTGGGACAGGAGTGATCACTCTACCCACCTCTCCCAAATTTGTGAAGGGTATATTCATTGACCCAGACAGAGTTGAAGCGCTGCTAAACTTATAGATGCCCAACAACAAGAAGGAAATGAGATCTTTCTTTGGGAAGATCAATTTTGTTTGGCTGTTCATAACCGGATTCACCGAAATAGTAAATCCACTTAATGATATGATGGAGAAAGACACAAAGATTGAGTGGAGTCCAGAAGTAAAGAGGGCATTTGCCTAGATTAAACAAACGATCATGGAGGCCCCAGTCTTGGCTAGTCTGGACTATTCCCTCCTTTTTCACATATATTCCTTTGCTTCACCGCATTCTACCACGATAGTTTTGACCCAGAAGGTAGAAGGGGAAGAAAAACCAATAGCTTTCATGAGCTCCCCTTTTAAGAACACCAAAGTTTTTTATTCAACTTTGGAAAAGTAGGCCTTTGAACTCATCCACACCGTGAAGAAATTATGGCATTACATTATCTAGAGTAAGGTGCATGCTATCATCCAAGACCAGGCCATTAAGAATTTTCTTATGCAGAGTGAATTGGGTGAAAGATGGGGGAAACAGATGGCCATCCTCCAAGAGTACAATTTAAAAATGTAACCCATGAAAATAGTCAAAGGCCATGGACTATGCGGAGCGATGGTAGAAGGAGCTCCCAACATCAAATGCCAAACTTATACTATGGAGTTCATCACTCAAGACCTGTGGTATACTGATCTGGTATACTTGTTATTGAATAAAAAATGCCTAGAGGGGTTACCCCAAAACAAACACTGCATCTTGTGGCTAAAAGGCACACACTTCATGATAAAACATGGCATGCTTTTTTGCAGAAACTATGAGGGGATATATCTCCGGTGCATAGACAGAGTCAAGGCTGCTAAACTAATCAAAGAATTTCACGGGTAGTTTGGAATCGGGCATGGCTCAACTAATGCCACTTCTCACCAGATTCTTCAGGCTGGATACTATTGGCCCTGTATCTTTAAGGAAATCTATACTCACTTAAGGAGATGCCATAATTGCAAAACAATGACACACCATGGGTGGAACCCAACAATGCCTTTGCAACTGGTCTTTGAAGCTAGACCCTTTTCCCAATTGGCATTTGACTTCATAGGGGAAATCAACCCCAACTTGTCTGCCAACCACCGGTACATTTTGACTACTATCGATTAATGCATCTAGTGGTCTAAGGCTACCCTTGTAAAATCAACATGGAATATGTAGTTATCAAATTCTAGGAAGAAAACATTGCCATGCGATTTGGGATGCCATTTGCTATAGTATGTGACAACGGTCCAGCATTTTCTTTAGTGTGATTACTCGAGTGGACCTATGAAAGAAAGATCACCCTGAAGTTCTCCAGCAACTATTACCCGCAGGGAAATGGTGTTGTTGAATCGACAAATAAAAATCTACTTGAGGTGATCAAATATATGTTAGAACAGGATCCAATGGGACTGGCGCAAAAAGCTTAGGTTCGCCCTCTGGGTGGATCACATCAAAATTAAAGTAGCCCTAGGGACATCTCCATTACATCTAGTTTATGTTCAAAATCTAGTGTTCCCTATGAACTTACGGATCCTGGTACTTTAGTTCATGCAGGAATTTAGCAACCGGGATAACATTTTGGAGGTTTGACTCCTGAATCTGGTACGAATGGAGGAACAAAGAGATTTTTCCCTTGAAAACTTCATACTTCATAAAGTAGTGGTAAAATGATGGTTTGACAGAAGAGCCCAGTATAAGGCCTTTCAGATTTCAGACTTAGTCCTCTTGTGGGACAAGGCCCAGGAAAAGAAGGGAAAATACACTAAGTTTCAGCAGCTCTAGCTTGGACCATATTTGATATTTGAGATCTATGGGAAAAATAATTATCACCTCAACACTATAACCAAAGAAGCAATCCCATTTCCTTTCAATGGATAGTTTCTTAAACATTACTTTGAATAAGGTGTGGTGGTAAGTTTGTCCAAAGTTTTACTATATGTAAATTTCCTGCTTGTAAATTTCTCTTCCCGATGCTCCATTTGGAGTAACTTTTCCTTGTAAATAGTCTTGTTGGCCATCCTCTGGGACCACCCTTCCTTTTGCACTTTTCTTTACTTTTGGCTTTCTTCAGTTGTCTTTTGTTTTCTAGTTTCCTTGCATTTTGCCTTCATAATTTGTAGACCAGTATGCTTCGCATAACATCTAGTCTCTGGAATGGTGCCCTATGTATTTTGGGTAATTTGGAATCTATGGTTATCATGGTAGAATTTATTCACACTCTAGAGTTTTTTTGTAAGTATGGTAAAAGGTTACAAGTAATATTCACCCGGTTCACGTCTTGGTGGTCCAAACATCAGTTAACAGAAAATTCAAGAAGCAAGCAATCAGACACTTTGAGGGTAGATCGACTGCATTGATTAATTGACCAAGTTTGAAAATCCCTTAAAGTATCCCAATTCTAGAATATTCTCTCCTATTTGGTAAATTAAAATAGATGGTAAGGTGAAAGAAGTACCGCCATTGAAATAAGCTAAGCTTAAGGTTCACAGTGAAAGAAGTATCGCCTTGTCATCCAGAAAAGATAAGAAAAAGAAAGAACTAAAGAATAGAGAATTCTGGTATCCAGAGGAAGCATGAAAGATGTGATGACTTTGGTTTGATTAGCTTAGTGCCTCCTCTCTGCTTCTCCCGAAGGTCATCAGCTTGGTTTTCTTTCAAAGCATACATTTCACAACTGATAAAAGGAATAATGGATTGAATCGTTGGTAAGTCCAATTTTCTCAGACACCTCGCGCATTGCAAGAAGTATCCTCCAAGTATAGATTAATTCTGGTTTTGCAAACCAGAAATCATGAAGTTTTGGAATACGCTAAGACATTAGTCATAGATAGTCACCATTTTTTATGCCCTGAATACCCGTCCCTACATTTTGTAGGAAAAATGTTGGGTCCCCCTTTTCACTTTTTCTCTTTCCTTTGTTTTCCTTTGTTTACTTTGTTTTCCCCTTCGAGATTTTCTGCCGTGAGGGTTGTCTTTTGTTTTTTCCCCCTTGTGTCTCCGAGACCCAATCCCAGAGTTTGTTTGTTCCTTTGAGTCGATTGGGTTCTAGAATTTGGATTCTCTACCATCGTACCTTCTTTTTTGAGAAGGTGGGGTTGCATGGAATCCCTGGGCACGGGGTCCGAAGGTTTTCTTGTTTTGGAGTTTTTGAAGAGGGATGCAACACTTTTACCCTAGGGGTATAAATTGGAACTACCTATCATTTTCAAATTTACCGCGACCAAATACTTAGAGCAATTTACCAGAGCGATTAAGGAAAATTTGAAGCGACGAAGTGCAAATTGTTCTCATGATTAGCAATGATTAGAAGCATTTAACAACTCATTTGTGGTGTTCATTCATAGGATTTGAAGGTTACTTTATTGTAGAGTGCCTCCCATGCTCATCTTCTCCGCATTTTTTGCATTCCAGGTAGGCTCTCAGCTCTTCCTTCTATGGTTTTTATTTTTCTGGTTCTTTCTTGTTTCTTTTGCTTTGTTTTTGTTTTGTTTTTGTTTCCTCCTTTGAGTCTTTCTTTTTGGTCGCCTCCCGTTGGTGGGAAACTAGCTCTTCCAGAGGATTGTCTGCCCTCTTTGCAACTGTAGTTTAATGTAGGTGGTTGTAAAATTTGCATATATGCTTTGTAAATTTTGAACATTGTTGTTTTTTCAGTGTATATCCTGTATATTGTTGTAAGTTTAACTTTAATGCCTTTGTAAATTTTGTATAAATATGTAAATACTCTATAGATGTTGTGTATATATTGTTGTTCTACAAGCTATGATTTGGTCCTCACAGAGCTTGAATTCTCTATATTTTAGCATATATACCTCGTGTATATCCTTCCATCCTGTCGAGCTCATTGCACTCTATCATGATTGAACCACCATGTCAAGCTCGTCTGAGAGGAAGTTTCCTTGAATCGAGCTCGGCACCTCGCTGGTTTGAGCCATGGTAGCTTTCTCTCTCCTGTATAGTATCATCTTACTGACAAGATTAATTTCCCACAAATGGGAATTCAAATCCTATCCCATCTGGTATTCATTTCGGTCGTGTTAGCCTACTTGTCACCACTAATTCCATTAATGCCATTATTCCATCCGTCATGTGACCACATGATGACCCATGTCAGCCAAGTAAAACTCTCTTCAGTCACATTAACAATGGATAATTCATATGGACTTCAGGCGCTTAGGCCCTTGGGTCTTCATCCCATCTTTGTCGCTTGGTTCAACACCCTAGAACCCCTGGGTGTTTAGCATAATCTGATGCATGAACTTTGAATACTCTAGGATTTTGATATATACTAACACTTTTTGGATAGGTCTGAGATGGTGGTGAATTCCCTAGAGTCTGCAAAATTATTATTTTTATAATATCATGTATTGATGATTCTCCAGTATTGTAGGTTGCAGATAAGCTTGATCAAAATGTCTGATGTAATCACTCCTCCCGATAGTTCAGAGCTACCTACTACCTCCACTTGGGCAACCAAAAAATCCAAGATCAAAAAGGTGTTGGCTAAGCTACCAGTGATCTCCAAATTACCAATGCAGGGTAGTCTCATGGGGTCCAAGGTGGACTCTAAAGTGTAGGAGATAACAGATACAGAGCCCAGACTTTGGGCTGAAATGTAGGGCTTAATTCAAGAAATATACAAGCTGAAGGTCGGTGGAGATAGTATGACCACTCACTTTGTCACCTCTGGCATTATAAAGGCCAAAAACTTTCCATGTTTGGTACAATCATCAAAATTGATACTTCAACTGAAAACACTATACAATGCACCTACTCGTACTGTTCTGCTCGCCGATCCCCAACCATTATAGTACCCAGCAATAATTGTCAACCTAGATGCAGCAACTTTTGCCTAACGGCTGGGGATTCCACAGTTCAAAGGGTCCATCATTCTCACCTGGTCCAAATCATTGGAGGAGTTTGACGGAGCTGCTCTCATCTCCTGGCAATATCTCAAATTTCAATGGTTGAAGTCCCCAAAGAGGGACCATAAAAAGATGAAGTTGGAAATTCCCTATGGGGATTTTGAGGAGCCCATTCAGACGGGCATCATATTTCTATCCAAGATCTTCAGAAAGCCCTATGCCTGGGATTTATCAGCATGGATGTACTACTTTCTTTATTCCATCACCACTTGCAACTAGACTTTCAATTGGGCACCTATTATAGCCAATTATGTGGAAACGTAGATGAAGGGCGTCATATGGAGTTCCAAATTCTATATGACATCTTACGTACTATGGGAACTGGCCCAACAGATATTGGCATTTCCAAGTTTAGGAACAGTGGGTGAACTTGGGAATGGGCCGGGCCAACTAACCCTATGGATCATTATCCCTAGATGTAGTGGGAACTAAGTTTCCCAAATTTTTGCAAGGTAAATGATGCTTTCATTTACCACAATATCCTTACACTTACTCAGGACTCTGGGTACCGATTTTCATAGGAGGCGATGAACCTGGTCAGTACTTAAGACCATTATTTTGTTCTGTTCCAACAACACACCCACATTTGGGTGACCTGCTTCTCTGGAAAACCCTATCTTCTTCCTCGGTATTGCAGGGATTAAATCATTCTTTTAGAGTTTTTCTGGCAGATGCTAGAGCTGCACATCTTCTTCAAATTTAAGAAGGTCACCAACGTCCCATTCCTAGTTTCTTGTGGGAATTATATGTGAAGTCTCGCCATAGCAAGTGAGGCAGATAGTGAATTGAAGAGCCTAGGACTGGTGGAATTCCACCACAGCAAGAAAAATTATGATCCTCTTGGCAGGATTGCCTCGGTGCTCCCTCGGGAATCCCCACCACATGAGGAAGACATTGAATATTTTTGGGTGGATTGCAAGGAAATTTTTGATCTCTGGGCCGGCCAACATTCATAGATATCTAAAGGCCTCATAAAAGTACTTGACCTTCGAGGTTTCCCAAAGGGTTTTCAGACGACGGGCTGCTAGAAGACCCAACATATAAACAATAGGGGCTGGACACACTAGATCTCCCTCTGGTGGATTGGGGCACCCCAAAATATTTGAAAATTGAAGGGTTATGCCACCCCATTATAGAAAATAGCCACAGGTATTTTGAGTAGGTGTGTCTGAGGAGCACCTATAAAGGACCAATTGTCTGGAAGTCCACTTGGAGTTCTGCATCTGTCAGCCCCAGTACTAGAAAGGGGAAAGAAAAAGAAGATACTCCAACCTAGGTGCCTCCCAGGGGTACACTCCCTATGATTGTAGAAATATAGGATCAAATGGAGGCATCAAGGCTGACAAGCCAGAGAATAAGTATGCAACTTTCCTCTGGCCTCCTCGTAACACCAATGACATCTTCTTTCTCTGCGGGATCCTCATCTTTGACTGAGATGATGAGTAGATAGAATTTCACCGAGGCAGAGTCTACAAGTATTTTAGATACCAGGGTCCCATTAATGAGATGGAAGAAGTAGAAGGTAGATCCCATCCCAAGCATGGCCACCAACCCCAGCATGTCAGACCTACCTCCGGTCGATGTCAATTTGGATTCTCCCAAAATTGAGAATATTTTTGACTCCTCTCCCCCATACGTCAAATTTGATGATATCTTTGAGGTGGATTAGCTCATGAACCTTCATGAAGATGTACCACATGTGGTGGTGGAGATCTCTGCCCAAGAAAAGGAAAAAATCCCCATAGAAGAAGGGGAAGTCCCGGAGCAAGAAGTTTCTCTCAGAATAGGAAATTTGGGAGGAAGCACAAAGAGAGTCCGAGAGGGAGAAAACATCGGTCCAAAAGACCGAGGATGAACCAAGGAAAAATACAGATGATAAACTGATGATTGGGGAACTCAGACCCATAGGATCAACCATACCCCCATTCATACCACTCCAAACACCTTTGGTTACTCTAGGTGACCAGTTGCCTCAGAGTACATTTGGTGAAGTAGTAAAGGGAGTCGCATTGCTAAACTTTAGCCAGAGACCTCACCCACTTCCACAAGATGTTCTAGTGGAAGAAGATGTCCTGGTAGATGAAACTGATATGGCCGAGGAACAACAGTAGTAAAATGATGGGGAAATTCCCAGCGAGGTAAATGTTGAATCAACCGATGCTGAGGAGAGCTGAGAAATCCCTGAAAATATAGGTAATGTTGATACCGGTGAAGAAGAGATCCTAGACAACACTAAAGAAGATTTGAAAATGGTGGGAAATGCTAAAGGTTCCAGAAAACAAGAAAAAGAACAAGAGAAAGAACATGAACAAGAGAAGGAGAAAGATCCTAAAGATAATGTACATCCCAGGAATGCACCGCCAGGTTCTGAAGAGAATCCCGATACCCAGGTCTTCACAACAAAGCCACCCTAGCCACCCCAATAGCTAGTGGAATTGAGAAAGAGAAAGGCCTCAGTGGTGGTAACATGTGTTCCACTCTCCTTAGCTAAGATGATGGCCTAAAGCACAACAGCCAAAAATCCTAAGAAGGCTCAAATGATCCATACTCTCCTGACCAGCCAAGTAGGAAGTACAGTTGTGACAATCGCAACACCTCCCCCAGACACTGATATAGTAGCAGTGAGGCCTGAGGATTATACAATCACAGAAGTAACACTTGTGGGGAGAGATAAGTATGGTGAATTGGACATTCTAAGAGAGGCCACAAAAGTAGTGGAGGTTTGGTATAGTAAAAAGTCCTAGAAGTTGAAGGAGGAAAAGGAAACCAATGCAAATCTCCTAGCACTTCTGACAAAACTTACACAGCCTCTAGCCGAGATTCGCTCGAAAGCTTCTACCTCCAGATTGACGCTTGCATAGGGCAATGTGGATTCTCTAAGGGCCATGAAAAAGAATTCCCAGGCTATGGATGGGTGGGTCACTGAGTAGGTAGCGACTATAAGACAATTTATAATGGTGTCCCTCAAAGATCTTTATCAAATTAGTCCTATCCTCAATCAATCCAATTCCTCTGTCATCCTGTGGGAGAAGGATTTAGAAAAGTATGTGAAGTGGAAGGTCAGGTTGGATGAATTCTTCAACATGAGAGAAGAGACTATCACAGAGGTAGGAGTTTTGGGAGAAGAATTGTATGATTACCTCCAGGCCCAGTACTCTAGAATTGACCTCAAGATTGAGTTGTGAAAGGAACTAGTTAAGGCCATAAAAGAGAAGGTGACCGTGGTCCAATATCATTTGGGTCTATTTCAGGAATTTGTGGTAGGGGTGTCACAAGTTGACCCCTTCACCACCAGGACATGCATCCTAGAGGACTACATCCTCAGTAAATTTGATTAGTGGATGGAGTCCCTATACTTGACTGTCGGGGATTTTGATTAGGGGAGGTTGTCCAGATTATCCAAGTTGATGGTCCGGGTACACAATACCGTGAAAATGGTAGATGAAGTCCCGAATGGGGCCAGAGAAGTAAAAGAGAAACTTGAGACTATCCATGGCTGATGGGACAATATTAAGGATATAGATGAGGATGCCCTGAGCCAAGTGTTAGAAGCATTCGTAAATAGTAAAGGGCAATAAAAATCCTCCAAATTCTAGAGATTTTCACCAACAACACATTTTTTTATTCATCATTCTTTGAGTGTTAGATACCAGATCCTAGAGTTCTAGATCCACCATTTTGTTTTCTTTGGATGACTCACGTCCAGGTTCTCCAGAGCCAATCGGTCATTATTAGGCAGTTAATAATGGTGTGAGAAAGCAGGTAACCGCAACAAGGCATGTCAGCTTAGAAGATGATTTTGACAGTTGGTCTTCCTAAGGTGTCACCCCAACATTGAGCACCTGGAACATCAAAGACCATGATCTTATTTTGTATTAATGAGGGATGTAGCCTTGATCCCTGGGGGATCAAATTTCTTCTATTTCCCTTCTGGCTCTCTTCTCGAGGTCAATTCTTCCATACCTCTTTTCTTGTCTCATTCTTCTGACATGTTAGACCTCTGCTCATCTCAAGGTTATTATAGCATGGTGCAGGTAGTACCAGCCACCAAAAATCATATTTTATGGTTTAGTGTTAAGTTAGATTAGGTTAAATTTAGGGCAAACTTGTGTTTAAATAATAAGTCTGACCTCATTTCAAGGGTCAGCAAAATTGATGATTTTGCAGTCCATAGCTATAACACTCTCAATATTTTCATTTTGATAGTTGCAGAGCTCAATGCTCCTTAGCCTTCAAAATCTTTTAGTAGATAGATTCTCCCCTGGGGTTGTTATTGTACTTACCAGTGACGCTAGAACACCATTAATGAAGAAGGAAGGATTCTCGCAATGTTGTTGTTGGTCTCTAGATCTCTGAGTTAGTATTATTTCATGCTATGTGTTTCCTATGTCCCTTGCTCTAATGTTTTAAGTAGATTAATGACCTTCTTTCTCCTTGCTATTGAATACATATGAACTGATGGTTGTGCATGCATTCAGTATTTTAGTGTATGATGTTAGAGCTTGGTTGATGTTTTGAATGTATTTGCATGACTATAGATAGATGAAATACTTCTAACCTTGGCAATATATTTTAAATTTATTTTGTAACTAAAAAATTCTTGTAGGAAACCTCACATACCTAAATCCCCAGAGTAGATGAGCTAAGATAACCAACTATCCCCCAAAACAAAATAGTCACACTCCCAACCGAGCCCCTGCACTGTCGAGACTTGAAACTCAAGTGCTTGAAGGCCTGATTAATCTCACTTCTCCGAACAACCTTTACAAGCAAAGTTGGCTAGTACCCTAGTACCTAGTGACAACTTACATCTATTGGCCAACCCGGTAACAAAGTGCCATCAACATAAGTCTCATAGTAAGAGAATATGAAAAGAGATAGAATCAACCACCAAGATTAACAGATTTCTGCATAGAAATAAAAATTCTCTATCATTTTTTATATCACCATGTATGAGTCTTATTAAATACATATATTGATCTAGATACAAACACCAATCCTTAATTGAGAGACTAATCTTTAATCCAAAATAGCTAAAATCCTCTCTTATATATGCAATATCATGAAATATACTAGGTAGCACCAAGACATTCCCACAGTGTTAAGGAATTAAATGAGGACCACATCTAACATTACAACATTCCTTTCTAAAGCCAACCTGATGTACCATCTCTAAAGCACTTGGTTCCAATGGATATGATCACCATGTTACATAGATAACTAGGACCAAAATATAAGAGGGATTCATATCCAAATAGGATTGATCCAATAAAACATATGTTGAATCCAACAAAGAACACTCATTGAAACATATTAGTGATGACCTTAATCAAAGCATATAGACATTAAGAGCATGTTAACTAAAGCAGAACTGATGTATGATGAAGCCAATTAGTTCCAAAACAACTAATACACCAAGAGACTAAAATAAGGATATGTTTAGATCAATTAAAACATTAATGATGATAATATAGGTAACATCAAAATCACATTCTAACAATCTCCCCATTTCATTGATGAAAACATTCATCACTAACAAAGCATAGAAACTTCAACCTTTCAACCTTTCTCCAACTTTGTCCTCATTTAAAAATAATGAAAAAGGGCACAAAAAGATCCCCCTCGCTAACATACTCTTCTCCACCTATGAGGAAGCCACCAATCACTAATCTATAAAGATAGAAATGTAAAACACTAGACCAATGCACACACACTGGTGCATCTGGTGAATGTTAGGAAGGGGAAAAATGCCCAGCTTCCACCTGAGATACTGAAAATTATCCTTGGAAAAGGGTTTTGTAAATATGTCTTCTATTTATTCCTTTATGGTAACATACTCAAGCTCAATTGCACCTTCCTCAACCTTCTCTCTAATAAAGTGATATCTAATGTCAATGTGTTTTTTTTTCTACAATTCATTACTAGACTCTTTTACATACTTATAGTGTTGGTATTATCACACATGATAGGAATTGGATAATAAAAAATAACTTCTATATCCTTAAATTTGTGATTCATCCATAATACCTTATTACAACATGAAGATGATGCAATATACTATGATTCAACACTAGATAGAATTACAAAATCCTACATTTTGCTTGACCAAGCAACTACTGAGAGCCAAGAAAGAATGCTCCACCACAAGTACTCCTTTTATTTTCCAAACAACCTACTCAATGCATATTTATATACTATCATTGAAAAATATGAAACTCTTGGATACAATAATCCCATAGCTTCCATTCCTTTTAACTATATAAATACCCTCTTTACTGCCATAATATGTGACTCTTTGGTCCTTGCTAAAATTTGCAGGCAAAACATACCACATACGTGATATATAGTTTGGTAGTACTCAGGTAAAATAATCCACCAACCATTGATCTATACTCAATTGCATCAGATTTTGTTGAATCATTCTTCTTAGTCAACTTATAGTTGGTAGCAATGAGAGTACATATAGGTTTTGAATCTTCTAGGCTAAACTTCCTCAGTAACTCCTCCACTTACTTGGATTGAGAAATAAAAATGTCTTTGTCATTCTAACTTACTTGCATTTCAAGAAAAAAATTCTATTCATCAATCATGGACATTTCAAATTCCTTATGGATTTATTCAAGAAACTTCTTGCATAGATCATGTCCACCTCCAAAGATGATATCATAAACATACATAACAAAAATCAATTTTTTTTCTAAAAGTATCGATTGTTGTTGGCCCAAAATTTCTTGAATCCTTGAACGATTAGATATTTATCTAATTTTCCATACTAGGACCTATGTGCTTGATTCAATCCATATAGTGACTTTTTCAACCTACAAACTACATTAGGATATGATTCTTATTTGAACCCTTCTGATTGCTTAATATACACTTATTCCTTCAGCTTTGCATTTAGGAACACAAAGTTTACATCCATATGATAAACCTTGAATATTTTTAATGCCCCAAATTCCAAGAACATCTAGGAATAACCTCCATCTGAGAAAAATGGTAATAACTATGTTCAATTTTATGCTTTCAATGTATAAATAACCATTCCATAAAAATTTCTCCTTGTGCCTCACAACCTTTCCATTATCATCTAGTTTTTTTTGGTAAACCCATTTTGTACCTATCACATTCTTATCTATCGGTCATGGCACCAGTTCCCAAGTTTGATTCTTCACCATCTGACTAAGTTCCTATTTCATTTCATTAATAAAACTTTAATCACTAAAATATTATGTTATAGATCTAGGTTGAACCTCTGACAGTAAACATAACAAAGCACGATCTTGAGATGTTTTACTTCTTGTAAAAACTTTATGTTCTTGTGGCGTAGGAGCACCCATGGGTTGGTAAATGAATCCTTTTCTTATTTTTTTGTGAAGGCCTCTAAGTAATTTTTTTTTTCCATAAGGACATTTTGACCATAGTATGTGAGTACAGCAGGGATTAGGGTGTAGTTAAGGCTTAAGGCCTTCGAAAGTTGCAATTAGAGGCTAAAAAGTTGTAAAGCCTCTTGATTTGTTAAGTAGTGTTGATGATGTCATTAGGGATTGGATTATTTTATAACCAAATTTAAACCAAGTATGGAGTCTACAATGAGGTTATATGAGTGTTGGACCTAATTTCCATGAAGTTGTAAAAAGATGCAAAAATATGTAAAAGTTACATTTGCAACTTTTACAACTTTTACAATAGATAGAAAATAGATTGAATTTTGTACTGTATATCTTTCATGGCTTATATTAGTTGTTTTTATTGTTTTTTGTGCCATTTTTTTGGTATTTTGAAGTTCTTTCTTTAGTTTTGTTTTGCACTATTAGTGGTTTAAACTAGGAAATTTGTAAAGATGGAGACCTAGCTCACTATCCCAATGTTAAATTAGTATGACCTCTTGGGGATAGTGAGTAGGCTCCATGTAAATAAAAATTATAGGATTTTGGGCCCTCGAATGCAAAGGAGTCAATTTAAAGGTTTTTTCCTAGGCGAGCCAAAGGTGATCCCGACTAGGGAAGACACTGTTGCATAATGAATAATTTTTAGAGGTGTGAATTAAAGAGCAAATTAGCTATTGGGAGTCTTCTAGGGACTTGGTGAAGAGGAGAAGTTAGTGCCAATCAATATTGGAGTCTAAAACCTATAGATTATCCAAAGAGCCAATGAAGTCCTAAAACCCTTATAAGACCACACATTTTAGGTTAGGGCATTGTACCGAGGGTTGGAACCCTAAGACCCCAAAAATATTTGAGAGGTTGGAAAATGAAAAAAAGAACCAAAGAAAATTTGTAGGGTTACATTGGAAAGAAGTGGATAAAATGCCTATTTTATCAGAATAGGAGGATTAATAGGGCTACTAGTGATTAGGCCAGTTTTATAGCAATTTGCAGAAATTGACTATAAAGTTGAATCAAGAGGAACTCCTAACATGTATAATTGATAAAATTAAAATGTAAGGAAACACCTCCTCACCTCTGCAAGAGTACTTAACAAGAATGGGAGTGCAAGTCCTTTAGGTGAGTTGAAGGGCTAGTGATTGAAGGCTAGTAAGCACCAAGTAGTGTTCTTTGTTTGGTGACTCTTTGTTCGTAGTTGGGTTGGTTAAGGCAACCAGGGGATCAATAATCTTGTAGAGATCCTATAGGTCATTAGGTGTGTAGAGAAAGAACCCTAAAGTCTATTTAAAGACTAAGAGCATTAGCTTGTGATTGGCTCATCCAACCTCCCTATCATAATGGTATGAGAGCCCCAAATAATCTGGGATTCTATAGTGTATGCCAGATTGTGATTCCAGTGGGTCTTCATTCATGGTGACTAATGTGGAATTGGCCAAGAAGGTTAATGAATAGGAGGTATACAACATGATATTGAGGAAATTATAGCCCAACTAGAGCATGAATTGACTAAAGTGAAAACAAAGACTGATGAAGTCAGTGACAAACTTGAAAAAAATGAAGCTAACTGAAAAGAGGTTGTAGAAGAGGATGAAAATCTAGAATTTGACCATGTGTTCCAAGAATATACCTTCTTGAAATCCTTGAAATCCATGCGAGGGAAGGCTCTAGAAGGTAAACCACTATTTAGTCAAAGGATGCAAGAAAATATAGTCATGGATTGGATAGAGGGTATTGAGAACCACTTTGAATGTGATGGATTCACATAAGCACAAAAGGTAAGGGTGGAAAAATCTAGACTCAGAGGCTCTGCCTTGACATGGTAGAAGTTTATTCAAGTAGAGAGGGAGAAAGAAGGAAACAAATCAATTTCTATTTGGAAGGGCATGGTAGTCAAGGTTAATGAGGCATACATGCCCGATGACTATGAAATACAATTGCATAAGAAGAGACAGAGCTTGTGACAAAAGGATCTTGATGTAAATTCCTATATAGAGGAATTTCAAAACATTTTCTTGAGGTCTGATGTGACCAAAGATGAGAGCCTTAACGTGGCTAGGTACCTCAATGGTCTAAAATGGAACATTCAAGAGGAGATGACTCTCTTAAGTCCCAATACAGTACACCAATGCTATGAGTTAGCTCTCAAGATTGAGGAAAAGAGAAAGTGGAGACAAGATCAAACTTCCAAGAAAAAGGGAAGAAGCAGAGACCAAATATGTAATAGAGGTGGTTACCAAAGTACAAAATATTAAAAAAGAATAATACAAGAATAAGTAGGAAAAATTAAAAAAGAATAACTATGAAATTTCAAAGAAAAGTTTTCTTTTATACAAATATTTTTCACGTTACAAAAGAAATTTTTTTTCCATGTTCTTAATTGAAGAAAATTAATCCTGGTAGAATCACCTCTCAAAGAAAAATTAGCTATATAATGTACATGCAACTTTTCAAAGCTACTTTTGTCCATCATACTTAGACCTACTTGTCATTTATAAAAGTTATATAATTTATTTTGCTCTAAACTTAGCAATGAATATTTCAATCTAGGGCATTCTAAATAATTCAAAGCATCTAGGATTATTATATGTTCCTTGAACACTTAATTAGCTCCTTCCAATAGTACAAACAAATATGTTTTTAATACACTTAGAATATGTCGTGTTGTTTAAAAACATCATGGCAGTGAACCCTCAATTTTAGGAAACAAAAGGCAAAGCATCAATTTATTTCCTTTACATTTTTATTGTTTGAAGTGATTGCATGAAAGGAATGAGAGTTAAATATTAAAATGCCATAAACAACATGAAGAGCATTAAACACATTATTAGGGTGCATTGACACTTATTAAGATATATTCTAACTTCTCAATAGAATCTTGATTCTAAGGTTGGCATTATAGATCTAAGAAATAAAATAAGCATACAGTCATTAGCGTTGGAGTGTGAAGAGTTTGGTGCATATAGTCTGAAGATAATATTGATTATGTTTGAATTTCTAGATAATATGAAGTGAAAGATTTATCATGTTTGTTTTTGTAATCAAACAAGTGTCAGAATATATAAGATAATAACAATGTTATCACAGAATCCAAAAAATTGGTTAGTTTTCTTAAAATATATTTGAGTGTTTGGAAAATTAGTTAGCATGGAAGATTATGAGAGTTATGATTGTATCTTGATGTAAAAAATATCTAGTTTCATTGTGGGAATAGTTGATCTAAAAGATTGAAGTTTTTTTAAAGAAGGGTTTCACATTAAATTGTAAGTGGTAGCTTCATGGTATGTAGATTGTAATGGTGAATTTTAATTAGTGAAGTTTAATTATGGGTTTAAGTGAAAGAAAATTATTTATGATAAGGTATGTAGATAAGAACAAGAAGAGGGAATTTATATATGATATTTAATATTTGTGGGAGTAATATTGCTAGCATTAATAAATTATATTTTCGTTGAGTTTGTTAAGAAGAAAAGGATATGAAGGGAATGTATTTGGAGATCAAATTTTCAAGTATGTGCTTGTAGATGTAGAGATGTTGGGTAAGAAAATAGCGAGGATTCAATATTTAGGTAAAATAGTAGCAATGCATTAATATTTTGGATGAAAAATATATTTGAGATTATAAGAGTTACAGTTTATATTGAAGAATGTATATATCAACTTAAACATTATATACTTTTATTGTGGACATAGTTATAGTAAAAAATAGGGAGTTTTTCTTGAAAATAGTTTTACTTATAATTATAAGTGTCACTTTCATGATATATAATATTTCATGGTGGATTCAAATTTATCACAATTAATTACAAGTTTAGGTAAAAGAAACTCAGTTTTGCAAGTAGAGTACTTTATTATTATTTTGAATTTCATTTACTATCTTAGTTATACATTAAAAATTTGTAGTTGCATTAAAAAAATTGCGTTCACATAATTTTTTTTAATCGATTTAGCAAATTTGTACCTTAACTATGTATATATGGTGTACCAAATAGAAAATGCATGTATCTTCTTCTCATGTTCGATAATATCTTTGTAAACTACATGATCTATCAGAATGAGGAATATTTTAATAATTTAATAAGATGTATATTTAGGCTATGAACTCTTGTAGGGAAATATCGCAATGAAATGTAACCTACTTATTAGTGAATACATATATTTTTGGACTATACACTCTTGTAAAGAAATACTTTTTTATATACTATAGTAGGACAATACAAATTTGCATCCTAACTACTCTAACATATGTCATACAATATTTATGTTCTCTATTAAACATGTGATTCATGACAGTGATTTATAGCTCTTTGTATTAAAAAAAGAGGATTTAACAAAAAATAGTAATCTCAAAATAAAATGTGTTTTAGTTTTGCCATGGTGATATATTAACATTACTATCATATGATCAAATAACATGTTTCACATTTTTGTCTTGATAAGTGGCATAAGTTTTAACTGATGTGTGCAAATGTGATCTATCAATGTACCATGCTAAAAAATTTGGACAAGATCCATGCATCAAGAAAGAAATTTAATGATCCTGATGACATATTTGTATAGAAAAAAGATATGCCATATAACTTTATTTTTTATAGATATATTTGTATGTGTCATGTACCTTATAGTTTATAACCTTCTAGATGCTAAATTTGGTGTTTGTTATGATTTTGATGCACTATGATATAGTGTTGTAGAACTCAATTAACATTGAAATGACTTATATGCATAAATTTTCTTTTTGAGAGGAAAATAAGAAAACCCATCAATCATTCATGATTTTATGAAGACTAGAAAAAGTCACAAATATGTAAAGAGATAAGAAATAAAATTAAGTGCCCATAAAATGAAATGGCAAGAATATTGTGTAAATTATTTAAATATACTTACACAATGTAGTAATTTAACAATGCCAACTAAGAGTGCCTTATTGGTACTTGCCAAGTTCTCAAAGGTAATTGCTACTACAATGAGTCAAAGCTATGCTAGAGTTATCTCAATGCTCATGTAATTACATAACATAATAAGTTAACAATTAAAATTAATGGGTGTACTAATATTACTCAAGTTAATACTCTAAGCTTGATTGTAATTTCATGGAATGAATAATGGCTTCAAATACACAATTCCTACCTACTGCCTTTTGTCAATAATAGATACTCAATAATGCCTTTTGTTGCCCAGTAAAAAATATGCTTTAAAATTAATTTTGTTATATTGGATGAACACTTGTGCATCCCAAAAGAAAATGTGATTTCTGGAGTGATAAGTCATTTTGTATGCACGTTATGTATAAATATAAATTAGATAATATAATCTTTAAAACAACATTCTATTTTTTAAGGTTTCGAGTGTATTTTTTTTTAAATTATATTTTATATTCTTAAGTATAAAAGAATAATTAATTTAAAATTATTATTTATATTTATATTTCATTTTATTGAAGTGTGCAAACCACATAAATAAAAGAGTTTATTTATGAAACCATTTTATTCACTTAATTGAAAATAAATTAAAATTTAATTTTTTTGACCTAAAGGCTTACCAAATTATATTAATATAAAACTATAAGTACAATAATTTAAAAAATAATATGGGAGGATTAAAAATACTCCCTGAGTGTATCAAATGGGCCTAGCCTAGAAATTAGGAACCACAATAACTATGATAAACCTTGGCATAGCGCAGAAGCAGAGAACCCCTAGTTGGCTAATGTGGTACTAGTTGAAGGAGGAGGCTTTGGATCATCTTTCTTCCCCCACCCATATGTGGTTCTAGATAAGGGTCATGAATAGTCCACCCATCAATTGTTTCTTCTTCCTCTCCCTTTTCCTCCTTGCATGGGGAAATTGCAACAAAAAGCTAGGATACCATTTAGAGGAGGGCCAACCAGTATCTCTCTCTAAATTGGGCTAGCCTAAGCATCACCAACAAAGTGTCACCTAGATGCAAAACCACTGGGATGTGGTGTACCCAAATAGTTGTGGATGGATTCATGATGGCCATTTAAGAGAATATCAAGGAGCCTGAGAATTAGGTGTTTATGAACACTTGTCAAAGGATCAATGACTATGATGATGACCACGAGATGGTGAATGACCACTAGAAACAAAACCATTTGGTGCCACCCACTCAACTATAAAAGTGGAATTTCCCCAATGCTACAAAATCTCTTGCAAGTGGGTCACTTTAAGAGTCATCTTATCAACTTGTACTTGAATATGTAACATCCCATTATTGCAAATACATATTTTAGTTAAAAGAGAAACACAAGTATCAATGTGGGCATGTGCAAATATAGTTGCATTTTTTTCTTTCCATATAGAAAACAAAATTTTCATCCTAAAAATATGCAAGAGCTATAAATATGGAGTAGGAAATCTAAGAGTCTCCCAATAGATCCATATGCTAGGTAAATAACTCTGGTCTAAAGGGGGAAAAAAAGTCATGTATCCACATCCAATATTTTTTCTTCCCTTGTACACAACAAAAAATAATGGAGGAAAGATTTAGATTAGCCACAAAAAGGACAAAGAGAGTGTGGAATTCCCAAATGATGGAGACAAAACCCTAAAGGAGATTCTTGGAAAATAATACACCAAGTGAAATGGGCTATTTTGGGAACTATGATAGAAAAAAACATGGTATCAAACCTTGATCTCCAAGTTGTTGTGATGAATCTAAATGCCAATGACGGTTTAACATAATGACCATAGGAAAATGGGAGAGAGAAACCAATATACCTTTTGAGGTTGATATTTAGAAAAAAAGCTATCTATGGGTACAATCTCTAGTCTTTCCACCAAATTGTAATGAGAGTAATACCAATTTTATACAACAATTCCACAAGAAAGGCTACGATTACAAGATCAAAAGTTTGATGATCTTCGAGACTCAAGCGAACTTCATCTTGCATGTCCTCCCAAGTATGAAAAGACATTATGGGTTTGTAGAAAAGGTCTGGATGCATTCATAAACCAATTATGAAAGAAAATTAAAAGATAACCAATCATGAAAGTAAATGCTATCCCAGTGAAGCCATGGTTTGGATGCTTCCTAGGTACACAAAATTCTTTTAGCAGTAAAAGGACACAAGAGTTGCACAAGATCCCTCATGAGGAGAAGGTTCTGAAATTCAATCCTCTTCCAAGCTGGACATCCTGAATGAAACTCATATGAAATGCAATGTCAAAGGAGAATTTTCCAAGCCTAATTACCTTAAATTGGTCAAATCACTCATTTGACACATAGGGTTGATGAGCCTCTCAAAAGGCCATCTTTTCCATGTGTTTACTTTCCTTTTTCAGCTTTTTGCTTTCAAAGCAGAGACTTTAAAATTATGGTTTTTTATATATTTTATATGTAAGGAAATAAGTAGGTAAAATGGATGGCAAAAACATAATATATTTTTCTTGGAACTGATGGATAGAAGTTGCAGGATATAAGTGATTGCATGCTAATTAAATAGTCCTTTCCCCTATGCTATGTTTATGGGTAGTCTCCTTGCTATTGCCGAATGTTGTGCAAGAATATTGAATGGAATCTTACACTTCTTTCTTAGTATTAAATGATAAAATATAGTTATTTGTAGAAAGTTATGTATGCTAACCATTTTGTAGGATTCAAGTCATGGCACATTCAAGAATTCTAGCATGGCATTGAAAAAGTCAACAGAAGCCGTTACCTTCAGAAGTGCAATGATAAAGCAAGGAACTAATTAAAGTAGCTGGAGAAGGGCGTGTCAAAGAACTCTCACAGAGGAACGAGTCAATTCAGTTCCTGAGTAGACACCACGTGCAGATCTAGAACCACTCCATGCTATATTCTGGGAAGAACTTGAAGACCTACTATTACTGTTCGAGATTTCTATTATAAGCACTTTGTATCCATTAGTGATCCTCATTAATGGAGTGATCCTAGATTTAGGTAGTAGTGTAGTTTCTCCTTAAATAAGTTGAATTTTCTAGTTCCAAGGGAGAGTTAGTGGATAATTTATGGAATAGAATTTGGCATTGTAGCACTATTTATTTTCCAAGTACATTTCCTCCATGAATGAATAGAGTGCATAATTCGAGTTTAAGTCTCTTATCTTGATTGCATTTATATTCACTCATGTCCAATGGGGCCCACTTGGTGAGTGAATCATTTTATTAGATTATAAGTTATTTCCTTGTTCATTAAGAAGTAAATAGAACTCTGCTATTCCTCCAGTCACTAGTAACAGAATTGGTGCACTGTTCCTATAGCATAGGTGAGTAGAGTAACTCCTACTAGTGATTACTATTTTCTTAGCATAACTTCATTCATTTGAGATAGTATAGATTCCTAAAGCATAATGTATTTTGATTCCTTAGGTTTAGCCATAAGAATCAAGAAGGTTTGAAGCATATACTTTGCAAATACCATTCCAAGTTTACGTTCCTGTTCAATAATTAAATGAGAATAAATAATCTACTTAGCAACCATTTAGGGTGTCCAATCCTAAAGTAGTAGTCCAATTCTATGTGTTTCTGAGACAATTGTTTAGCTAAGCATTTTTGGTGCTGTTATCGGGGATGGTGTTAGTTCAAACCTACTTTGGTGTTCATCTTCCCAGTTTTTATAATCTAGGATTTAATTTCAAGAAAGCATTTTATGCATAGAAGAATAGATCCTCACGAAAGATTCCATCCTTGTCAATACTAGGCTGAACCATTTAATCCTTTTAACCCCTAGCCTGAAGAACCCCAAGTAGATAGTGAAGAACAAGACCTGTTTGAAAATCCATTTGCTGACGCCCAAGGATAAATTTCATCACCTTCATCCTCCAAAGAATCGCTAAATTTAGAAATCATTTTTGATGACCCTGATTATCACGACAACCCATTAGCTCTTATTATATACCACCTACAACAACAGTAGAAACCAGGCCCCCCTCCAAGGATGGCTTAGCCTACCTTTCCCTTCCCAATTCCTCCTCAACAAGGTAACCAAAACCTGAATAACATTCCAACCACTGCACTACCAAAATTCTATGGACTTATCACTGAAGATCCAGAGACCTTCCAATTCGAGTTCGATATCTTCTACAGGAGCTACAACTACACAACTAATTCCCATAAGATGAAGTTGTTTCCATCAACTCTTAAAGAGGTCACTCTAAGGTGGTTAATGAGCCTCGGAGCTAATGATGTAGCAAATTGGAATGCCATGAGCAATATGTTTCTTGCAAAATACAAAGAATATTGTAGAGGATGGGATTTAAAAGGAGATGACATCTTCAAGATGTCGCAGAAAGAGGATGAAACCTTGGAAGACTATGTTTCAAAGTTTATGTTTAACTTGCAATGCAATTCTCAACACCAGTTGAATGAGGAATCACAAAAACATATGTTCCTCAAGGGTTTTAATGAAGGAAGCATAGAAGCCTTGGACCTTATGGCTGGTGGTGACATCACCTAGAAAAACTGGGCAGAGATCAAGACCATATGTATGAATTAGTCAAGGGCTACAATAAAAAAAGGAAGAGGATTAAGGGACCTGCCTCAAAAGACAAATGGCCCTAGAGTGTCTAAGATATAACTATCCAACCTCCTATCTAAATTCAAGCAGGACATTATCAATGACGTGGCCACTTAGCTAGAAACCATGCAAGCACAAAGGAAGAAAGAGGACGTAGAGGCTATGCTGGCTGAATTTTTCTCTCACTGTAGGGAGAAGAAAAGAAACTGTAAATGCAAAATTGTTGCATCTATGGACACTACCTCAATTCCCAACGAGTTCAAAGCAATAGATGAGGAGAATGGAGAGGTCTTTTACGTGGCTCAAAGATGACCATGGGCCCAGAGATAAGGTATGCCTCAAGACCCTTTAAATCATTTTGTTTATAATAATAATAATAGTAATCAGTGGCAAAATTAAAGCCCCCACAATTATGTCCCTTAAGGATAGAATTGGAATAATAACTGGCCTAACTAGTAGCCAAAAAATAACCAAAACTTACAACAACCATAGTATAACTAGAACTTTCAACCTCAGTTTAACCCATATTAGTAGCATTTTAATCCATACCAACAATAGTTTAACCCATTCCAGCAACCGCAGTAAAAAATAACCAATGGAAACCACATGGTAACTGGCAAAAACAACCCCAATGAGGACCCAATCCACCTAATCAGTAGCAATCTATTATGCCTCCACCTCAACAACAAGCTATTATGCCTCCACCTCCTGTAGACAATAATAGTCCTCAGAAACCACAACTTCCTATGCAAACAAATCCAAATACAAATAACAAGCAACAAGCCTATTCACTACAAGTGAATGACATTCACCTAAGATCACAGACCATATTGCCTACACCAAGAGCACCCATAATAACTGATGTTTCTGATACTGAGGAAGCTTTTGACAATCAAAATACTTCTATCCCACTTGTTGCACCACCTATTCCAGTTGAGAAAATCCCATCTTTTCCACAGAGATTGGCCCAACCTTCAGTAACCCCTAAAGAGAATGCTATTGCAACTGACCTGATTAACCAACTTAAGAAAATGAATGTCCAAATTCCATTATTAGATACCCTCAAGGAAATTACAATCTATAATAAAGCAATCAAGGAAGTCTGTATCAAGCACCCTCATAGGAAGAAGAAAGATCCTAATACTGTCCATGTTCTTGGGCAACTTTATGATCTTATGCTTAGTAAAGCCTTGATGCCTAAATACTCTGATCTTGGGAGTCCAGTGGTTACCATTTACATTAATGGTATACAAATACAGAATGTCTTGGTTGATCTAGGGGCCTCTATTAATGTTATGACTATGGATGTGTTGTTAAGGCTTAGTATCATTGGGTTAAGGAAAACACCCAAAATTCTCTAGTTAGCTGATAATTCAACTATCAAACTAGATGGTATGATAGAGGATATTTTTGTCACACTAGATTCCTTGGACTACCCCTCAGATTTCATCATCCTGTCTCCCAAAGCCACACTAAGAGGGTATCCATTAATCCTAGGAAGGCCTTGGTTAGCCACAACAGATGCTTGCATTGCATCCCGCTAAGGAAAAATGACCATATCTGATGTTATTAATACCAAGAAATTAACCCTGTATTCTCCAACCAAACCCCAAGCTGAACTTGGCCAATTTTTCTAGCTAGATCTAGGAGATGTCCCCCTTAGAGCCAATTTAGTACAGTAGCTTATGGTTATTGGTAGAACTCCATTCATGGTCTCACAGGAGGAGGATGACATACTAGTAGCAATCCTTACAAACCAGTATGGCTCTGAAGAACCCTCATTTCATGACCCTAACTATTCTCTACAAACCATATTGCCCAATAAGTCTTCATCTAAGTTTCTTGTAGCACTTGATTATCTCCATACTTTGTTACCCCATGAAATAAAGTCACCTTCTTTTGCAGAAGTTATTATGTTGGATAAAGTTAAAAGAGTATAGATTTCCTAAGGTAGGGAATTGAATGTCAATAAGATCTCCCTGAATCTTAGATGTCTAACCTTCTCCATCTTTTACAAAAGATTCAACATGCTTTTGCATGGAACTATACTTACATGAATGGGATTGACAAAAAATTGTGTACTCATAAGATTTATATAATTCCTGAGTCCAAACCTATTAGGCAACCTCAAAGCAGAATAAACCCTACATTAAGAGATGTAGTAAATGATGAATTGCAAAAACTTCTCCAAGCTGGCTTCATATATCCTATTTCTGACAGTCAGTGGGTCTTCCCTCTTGTAATCATCCCCAGGAAAGGTGGAAAATGGTGAGTTTGTGTGGACTATAGGAAACTTAATAAAGCAACCAAGAAGGATCACTTTCCATTGCCCTTTATTGACCAAGTACTTGACAACCTTACTGTAAAAAAGTATTTTTCATTCTTGGATGGTTTCAGTGGCTACAACTAGATCCAGATATCACTAGAAGACCAGGATAAAACAACATTCACCTGTCCATGGGGAACATTTGCTTATTCTGTCTTACCATTTGGGTTATGTAATGCACCTACTACTTTCTAGAGGGTGGTGATAAGCATTTTTTCTAACATTGTTGCTGACTGTGTTGACATATACATGGATGATTTTACTGCATATGGAAGTACATTCAAAGAGGCTTATGCTAATTTGGAAAAATTTCTTCAAAGATGTCAGGACTACAATCTCTCACTTAATAGTGAGAAGTGTTATATGATGATGGAAGAGGGAGTTGTCTTAGGGCATTATCTCTCATCCTTTGGTATCCAAGTTGATCCTACAAAGATTGTAGTAATCATCACACTGCCAACCCTGGAAAAGCAGAAGGATGTCCAAAGTTTTCTTGGTCATGCTGGTTACTACAAGAGATTTATCAAGAACTTCAGCCAACTTGTCGTTTCATTATATAATCTATTGAAGAAAGAAGTAGAATTTGAATGGACAACCGACTGTGACTCATCATTCTAGCAGTTGAAGGATGTGTTGACAAAGAGCCCTATTCTTAGAGGACCAGACTAGAAGCTTCCCTTTTAGATCCACATAGATGCATCTGACTATGCAATTGGGGCAGTGCTCACTAGTACATTTGACCCTAAATTTTGACCTAAATTTCCCACCATGGATTACATTTGTTTTTCTTGGTCAGGATAAGGAAGGAAAACTTTGATTTTTTTTAATTCATTCCCGTGTTGGTCAGAATTATGACAACCAGGAAATTTTGTCATAAATACGACAAACATGATCAATATAACTTAAAAAAAGGTTTCATTTCAATTCATTGTGATTATGTAGCAAAGAAGAGTTGAAGGAGGGCATGAATAGAAGGCACACACATATACGTTGAAGTGATTCAACCAACACCATCTGTGCATGATCAAATGGAAGACATATATTAGGTTGGTATCTATGAACAGTTTATAGACTTACATGTGTTCTCATTCTATTTGTATTGTGACTATCCGACATTAAGATATTTGTCAATTTGCAAGTGCTGCAAAGAATGACCACAAGGTAGTGAGCATAAATATTTTCATTTTGCATAGGGCCGAGAGAGCCACACTATGATCTTTTTAGTTGCGATTTGGGTTGTAGCTATTTTGGCCTATTATGGTTTTGTTTTTTTGTGATTGAAGGACTTATAGGGTTTAGCACTAAAGCTATTTTTTTTCTTTCTTTTCTTTAATCTATAAATTTTTGTTTGTTGTATGCATTTTGCATTGACATTTCATGAGCAAGGGAACCAATAGAACCCTCACTACAACTATTAAAAATAATTTCAGCAACAACTTATTCATAGAAATTCATCTTTTCAATTGGTGATGGTGCTTCTCCTGTAGGTTCTTTTTCTTGTTAGTGTTTTTTTTTTAGGTTTAGCCCTGACGATTAATTTTGTTCATTGTTTATGAATTGATGTATGTATATTGTATTAAAATTTCATTGGTGAGGACCATTATCAAACCTCACTTCTTATTTGAAAGAATTGTTTCAACAACAGCTTGTTCATAAAATATCAGAATATTCTCTTTTGCAAAACCTTCGTTTTCCTAAAGTTATACTTATGGAGCATATAGGTCAGCAGAACTCCAAGAATCCATAGAAAGCTTATGTGGCCATATGACATAATCTGAACCCTCCACAAATTTGAATATGAGATGGTGTAGAGCTCCGGTTAGGGGAATTTAAAGCCACAAACATTTATGATCTCTCCATTGAATCCACTAATTCAAATTCTAGTGACCCTAAGAAGTTGGTGTTTCCTTCTGAATTTGAAATCCATGGGTTTCCAAAAATCAAAGCAAGGGAAAGGAAGATAACTCAAACCTTTCCATACTTATATAATTCTGTAATATTGATGAGACATTTTTTTATTCGTAATACAAGGATGTCCCTAAGGCATTATAGCCAATTCCTTGGGTTTCCATGTCTGTAGGTTACCTCTCCTACTTGTGAGTTGGTACAGCTTGATTCAGTTTTTTCAATGTGTATATACAAATCTATCAAGTTAGTATGCTCGAAACTCAACTTTGAATTGCGATTTTAATGAATGTATTTCCTATGTAGCTTTTTGCATTTATCAAAACAATAATGTTGTGGAAATATATCAGTAAGCTATTACCATAGTCTTTGAAGAACACTATAATAAAATAAAATACTGTGGATATAAGATTGTAGACATAATGATGCTCTACAGATGAGATTTTCTCTTCTTTTTTTAAGATAGATATAATGAATTCTCATCTGCTAAGTGTCATAAACATCCTGGAAACTTAGAAAATGCATTAGAAATGTGATATAGTCTTATTGTCTTGCCGCTTGAAATGTGTTGTTAGAACTTAGACATATGGCTTATAAATTACTATTATTGAAAAAATCAGAATAAAGAAATGAGTAACATTGTTTATTAATTTTATGGCTTTTGTCACATCATACATTGATTGGTAGGTAAGAAGTTAAACTAAGATTAAAGACCAAGTTAAGAGGGTCCATATCTTCAGAAACACTTTTTAAAAATGGAGGTTAGAATCAGGTCATCGAAAACTGAGGAAAACTATATCACATAATTCTCTATGGATGCTATTGAACTTAACATGATGGATAAAAATTAATTTTAGATTACTTTTATTTCAATAATGTATAACACTTGATCTACTATGAAATGAGTATAGTTTTGTCCACACCTTGGATAGCTACATCTTCCCAACTCGCATAAATTTACATGGCATGACAAAGAAGATCTTGTGATTTACTCAATATTGGAGGCCCAAACGCGATTCTCCGATGGCTACAAGGGCAAACAAAATCCCTATGGCCCTAAACATTAGGAAGTAGGATGCTCAAAAAACATAGTTACCTTTGGTAAACCAGGTCTAGAGAAGTCTCTGGTGCATCTATAACATAGTGCCTTCTTTGCTAAAAGGACTAAAATTTGGCCATCAATACTTTGCTTCCACCGCTAGTGTAAGGATTAGTGGGGTGAGGATTGGTCAGACAATTTTGAAAGAGTCAACATTAGAAGGTAGCCCTGCTAACTCTACTTTTTCTAGGACTCAATAGATTTCTCAAGGATATTTCTTTGTACTTGAGGTAAAAAATACCATATGGGGTATTATTTTGATTAGTGATTAATCATTGTTGGTGACAAGATCCTGAAATATCCTACAGTGCAAAAGAACGTGAATTATTGACAACATTTTGATTATATATTATAAACAAGTTAGAATGATATGATATGTAATATGGGATGATAGGAAGTAGTTATTGACATAGAATTTAATACTAGTTATTGTCAACATAGATATTAATGTTGACACAACTTGCTAAGTAGTTGTTGACATAGAATTTTCTAGGTAGTATTCGAATCTATGATCAATGTAATTATTACAATGCATAAGTGGCATAGATTCCTTGAGTTGGGCAGTTCTAAACAGTTAACTGGCCACACATCCTCCATTCTAGTAAGTTAGAACTAATTGACCACATGTACTTATTCTATTCCTAAATGAAAAGTAAATACGGTTTCAACTATGCTACCCCTATGCTGACAGACCAATCACCCTCTCCCCTCGTTGGATGAGGTATTGAAAATTGTGAATGGATCACAAATGATGTCCTTTCTTGATGGGTACTCTAGGTATAACCAAGTGATGGTTAAATATCAAGACAGAGATAAAATAGCGTTCACCACCAAGTGGGGAATGTTTGCATACTAGAGAATGCCCTTTTGCCTGACCAATGCAAGGGCCACATTTCAAAAGGCTATGGAAATCACGTTCAAAGGCCTATTCAACTAATGCATAATGATCTACATGGATGATTTGACCGTCTTTTCCTGGGACAGGTGTGATCACTCTACCCACCTCGTCCAAATTTGCAAGAGATGTCATCGGTATGGAATATCCCTCAAACCTAAGAAATGCATATTCGGGGTCAGGGAAGGGAAGTTGTTTGGGCATATCATCTTTGAGAAGGGTATATTCATTGACCCAGACAGAGTTGAAGCACTGCTAATCTTACAAATGCCCAACAACAAGAAGGAAATGAGATCTTTCTTTGGGAAGATCAATTTTGTTCGGTAGTTCATAACAAAATTCTTTGAAATAGTAAAGCCACTCAATGATATGATGAAGAAAGACACAAATATTGAGTGGATTCTAGAAGTAAAGAGGGAATTTTCCTAGATTAAAAAAATGATCGTGGAGGCCCCAGTCTTGGCTAGTCTGGACTATTCCCTCCCTTTTCACATATATTCCTTTCTTCACCGCATTCTGCCATGATAGTTTTGACCCAGAAGGTCGAAGGGGAAGAATGACCAATAGCTTTCATGAGCTCCCCTTTTAAGAACACCAAAGTTTGGTATTCACCTTTGGAAAAGTAGGCCTTTTCTCTCATCTGCACCGTGAAGAAATTATGGCATTACATTCTCTGGAGTAAGGTGCATGCTATCATCCAAGACCAGGCCATTAAGAATTTTCTTATGCAGAGTGAATTGGGTGAAAGATGGGGGAAATAGATGGCCATCCTCGAAGAGTTCAATTTGGAAATGCAACCCATGAAAATAGTCAGAGGACATGGACTATGCTGAGCGATGGCAGAAGGAGCTCCCAACATTGAATGCCAAACTTATACTATGGAGTTCGTCACTCAAGACCCGTGGTATACTGATTTGGTATACTTGTTATTGAATAAAAAATGCCTAGATGGGTTACCCCCAAACAAATGTTGCATCTTGTGGCTAAAAATCACACACTTCATGATAAAACACGGCATGATTTTTTAGAGAAACTATGAGGGGATATATCTCCAGTGCGTAGATAGAGTCTAGGCTGCTAAAATAATCAAAGAATTTCACGGGCAGTTTGGAATTGGGCATGGCTCAACTAAGGCCACTTCTCACTAGATTCTCCAGGCTGGATACTATTGGCCTTATATCTTTAAGGACATCTATACTCACTTAAGGAGATGCCATACTTGCAAAACAATGACACACTATGGGTGGAACCCAACAATGCCTTTGCAGTTGGTCTTTGAAGCTAGACCCTTTTCCCAATGGGCATTTGACTTCATAGGGGAAATCAAACGCAACTTGTCTACCAACCACCGATACATTTTGACTACTATCGATTACTGCACCTAGTGGTCTGAGGCTACCCTTGTAAAATCAACATAGCAGACGTAGTTATCAAATTCTAGGAAGAAAACATCACCACGTGATTTGGGATGCCATTTTCTATAGTATGTGACAATGGTCCAATATTTTCGTTAGTGTGATTACTCGAGTGGACCTATGAAAGAAAGATCACCCTGAAGTTCTCTAGCAACTATTACCCCCAGGGAAATGGTGTTGTTGAATCGACAAATAAAAATCTACTTGAGGTGATCAAACATATGTTAGAACAAAATCCAATGGGACTGGCACCAAAAGCTTAGGTTCTCCCTCTGGGTGGATCGCATTAAAATTAAAGCAGCCCTAGGGACATCTCCATTCCATCTAGTTTATCTTCAGAGTCCAGTGTTCCCTATTAACTTATAGATCCATGTACTTCAATTCATGCAGGAATTCAACAACCAGGATAACATTGTGGAGGTTCGACTCCTGAATCTGGTACCAATGGAGGAAGAGAGAGATGTGGCCCTTGAAAACTTCATGCTTCATAAAGTAGTGGTAAAATGATGGTTTGACAAAAGAGCCCAGTATAAGGCCTTTCAGATTTCAGACTTAGTCTTCTTGTGGGACAAGTCCCAAGAAAAGAAGGGAAAATACACTAAGTTTCAGCAGCTCTGGCTTGGACCATATTTGATATCTAAGATCTGTGGGAAAAATAATTATCGCCTCAACACTTAACCAGAGAAGCAGTCCCATTTCTTTTCAAAGGATACTTTCTTAAACATTACATTGAATAAGGTGTGGTGGTAAGTTTTTCTGAAGTTGTACTATATGTAAATTTCCTGCTTGTAAATATTTCTTCCCGGTGCTCTGTTTGGAGTACCTTTTCCTTGTAAATAGTCTTGTTGGCCATCCTCTAGGACCGCCTTCCTTTTGCACTTTTCTTTGTTTTTGGATTTCTTCTGTTGTCTTTTGTTTCCTGGTTTCCTTGCATTTTGCCTTCATAATTTGTAGACAAGTATGCTTCGCATAACATCTAGTCTCTGGAATGGTGCCCTATGTATTTTGGGTAATTTGGAATCTATGGTTATCATGGTAGAATTTATTCACACTCCTAAGTTGTTTTGTAAGTATGGTAAAAGGTTACAAGTAATCTTCACCCGGTTCACATCTTGGTGGTCCAAACATCAGTTAACAGAAAATTCAAGAAGCAAGCAATCAGACACTTTGAGGGTAGATCGGCTGCACTGATTAATTGACCAAGTTTGAAAATCCCTTAAAGTATCCCAATTCTAGAATATTCTCTCCTATTTGGTAAATTAAAATATATGTTAAGGTGAAAGAAGTACCGCCATTGAAACTAGCTAAGCTTAAGGTTCATGGTGAAAGAAGTATCACCTTGCCATCCATAAAAGATAAGAAAAAGAAAGAACTAAAGAATAGAGAATTCCGGTATCCGGAGGAAGCGTGAAAGATGTGATGACTTTGGTTTGATTGGCTTAGTGCCTCCTCTCTACTTCTCCCAAAGGTCATCGGCTTGGTTTTCTTTCAAAGCATACACTTCACAACTGATAAAAAGAACAAGGGATTGAATCATTGGTGACTCCAATTTTCTTAGACGCGTCGCGTCTTGCAAGAAGAATCCTCCAAGTATAGATTAATTCTGGTTTTGCTAACCAAAAATCATGAAGTTTTGGAATGCGCTAAGGCCTTCGTCACAGATAGTCACCATTTGTTATGCCCTGAATACCCATCCCTACATTTTGTAGGAAAAATGTTGGGTCCCCCTTTTCACTTTTGCTCTTTCCTTTGTTTTCCTTTGTTTACTTTGTTTTCCCCTTCAAGATTTGCTCCCGTGAGGGTTGTCTATTGTTTTTTCCCCCTTGTGTCTCCGAGACCTGATCCTAGAGTTTGTTTGTTTCTTTGAGTCGATTGGGTTCTGGACTTTGGATTCTCTACCATTGTACGTTCTTTTTTGAGAAGGTGGGGTTGCATGGAATCCTTGGGCACGGGGTCCGAAGGTTTTCTTGCTCTAGAGTTTGTGAAGATGGATGCAACACTTTTACCCTAGGGGTATAAATTGGAATTACCTATCATTTTCAAATTTACCGCGACCAAATACTTAGAGCAATTTACCAGAGCGATTAAGGAAAATTTGAAGCGACTAAGTGCAAATTGTTCTCATGATTAGCAGTGATAAGAACAATTTAACAACTGATTTGTGGTGTTTGTTCGTATGATTTGAAGGTTACTTCATTGTAGAGCACCTCCCATGCTCATCTTCTCCACATTTTTTGCATTCCAGGTAGGCTCTCAGCTCTTCCTTCTCTGGTTTTGAGTTTTCTAGTTCTTGCTTGTTTCTTTTGCACTTTTTTTGTTTTGTTTTTGTTTCCTCCTTTGCGTCTTTCATTTTGGTCACCTCCCATTGGTGGGAAACTGGCTCTACCAGAGGATTGTCCACCCTATGTGCAACTGTAGTTTAATGTAGGTGGTTGTAAAATTTGCATATATGCTTTGTAAATTTTGTACATTGTTGTTTTTTCAGTGTATATCCTGTATATTGTTGTAAGTTTAACTTTAATGCCTTTGTAAATTTTGTATAAATATGTAAATACTATATAGAGGTTGTGTATATATTGTTATTCTACAAGCTATGCTTTGGCCCTCATAGATCTTTGATTCTTTGTATTTTAGCATATATACCTCATGTATATCCTTCCATCCTGTCAAGCTCGTTGCGCTCTATCATGTTTGAACCACCCTGTTGAGCTCATCTAAGAGGAAGTTGCCTTGACTCGAGCTCGACACCTCACTTGTTTGATCCATGGTAGATTTCTCTCTCCTATATAGTATCATCTTAATGACAAGATTAATTTCCCATGAATGGGAATTCAATTCCTATCCCATCTGCCATTCATTTTGGTTGTGTCAGCCTACTTGTCACTACTAATGCCATTAATGCCATTACGCCATCCATCATGTGACCACATGACGACCCATGTAAGCCAAGTATAGCTCTCTTTGGTCACATTGAAAATGGCTAATTCTTATGGACTTCAGGCGCTGAGGCCCTTGGGTCTTCATCCCATCTTTGTCGCTTGGTTCAACACCCTAGAACCCCCGGGTGTTTATCAAAATCTGATGCATGAATCTTGAATACTCTAGGATTTTGATATATACTAACACTTTTTGGATAGGTCTGAGATGGTGGTGAATTCCCTAGAGTCCGAAAAATTCTTATTTTTATAATATCATGTATTGATGATTCTCCAGTATTGCAGGTTGCAGATAAGCTTGATCAGAATGTCTGATGTAATCACTCCTCCTGATAGTTTAGAGCTACCTACTACCTCCACTTGGGCAACCAAAAAATCCAAGATCAAAAAGGTGTTGGCTAAGCTACCACTGACCTCCAAATTACCAAAGGAGGGTATTCTCACGGGGTCCAAGGTGGACTCTAAAGTGTAGGAGATAACAGATACAGAGCCCAGACTTTGGGCAGAAATGCAGGGCTTAATTCAAGCGATATACAAGCTGAGGGTCGGTGGAGACAGTATGACCACTCACTTTGTCACCTCTGGCATTATAAAGGCCACAAAATTTCCATGTTTGGTACAATCATCAAAATTGATGCTTCAACTAGAAACACTATACAATTCACCTACTCATACTATTTTGCTCGCCGATCCCCAACCATTATAGTACCCAGCAATAATCGTCAACCTGGATGCAGCAAATTTTGCCTCATGGCTGGGGATTCCACAGTTCAAAGGGTCCATCATTCTCACCTGGTCCAAATCATTAGAGGAGTTTGATGGAGCTGCTCTCATCTCCTGGAAATATCTTAAATTTCAATGGTTGAAGTCCCCAAAGAGGGACCATAAAAAGATGAAGTTGGAAAATCCCTATGGGGATTTCAAGGAGCCCATTCAGGCAGGCATCATATTTCTATTCAACAAAAACCTCAATGAGGATCTAATCCACCTAATTAGTTGCAATCTATTATGCCTCCACCTCAACAACAAGCTATTATGCCTCGACCTTTTGTAGAAAATAATAGTCCTCAGAAACCACAACTTCCTGCGCAAACAAATCATAATCCAAATAACAAGCAGCAAGCCTATTCACTGCAAGTGAATGACATTTACCTAAGATCAGGGACCACATTTCCTACACCAAGAGCACCCATAATAACTGATGTTTTTGATATTGAGGAAGCTTTTGACAATCAAAATACTTCTATCCCACTTGTTGCACCACCTAGTCCAGTTGAGAAAATCCCATCTTTTCCTCAGAGATTGGCCCAACCTTCAGTAACCCCTAAAGGGAATCCTATTGCAACTAACTTGATTGACCAACTTAAGAAAATGAATGTCCAAATACCATTATTAGATGCCCTCAAGGAAATTCCAATCTATAATAAAGCAATCAAGGAAGTCTATATCAAGCACCCTCGTAGGAAGAAGAAAGATCCTGATACTGTCCATGTTCTTGGGCAACTTTCTGATCTTATGCTTAGTAAAGCCTTGATATTTTAAATACTCTGATCTTGGGAGCCCAGTGGTTACCATTTACATTAATGGTATATAAATAAAAAATGTCTTGGTTGATCTAGGGGCCTTTATTAATGTTATGACTATGGATGTGTTGTTAAGGCTTAGTATCATTGGGTTGAGGGAAACCTTCACCATTCTCTAGTTAGCTGATAATTCAACTATCAAACTAGATGCTATGATAGAGGATATTGTTGTCACACTAGATTTCTTTGACTACCCCTCAGATTTCATCATCATGTCTCCCAAAGCCACACTAAGAGGGTATCCATTAATCCTAGGAAGGCCTTGGTTAGCAACAACAGATGCTTGCATTGCATCCCGCTCAAGAAAAATGACCATATCTGATGTTATTAATACCAAGAAATTAACCCTATATTCTCTAGCCAAACCCCAAGTTGAACTTGACCAATTTGTCTAGCCGGATCTAGGAGATGTCCCCCTTAGAGCCAATTCAGTACAGTAGCTTATGGTTATTGGTAGAAATCCATTCATGGTCTCACAGGAGGAGGATGACATACTAGTAGAAATCCTTACAAACAAGTATGGCTCTAAAGAACCCTCATTTCATGACCCTGACTGTTCTCTACAAACCATATTGCCCAAGAAGTCTTCATCTAAGTTTCTTGCAGCACCTGATTATCTCCATACTTTGTTACCCGATGAAATAAAGTCACCTTGTTTTGTAGAAGTTCTTATGTTGGATAAAGTTAAAAGAGTATAGATTGCCTCAGGCAGGGAATTGAATGTCAATAAGAATCTCCCTGAATCTCAGATGTCTAACTTTCTCCAGCTTTTACAAAAGAGTCAACAAGATTTTGCATGGGACTATAATTACATGAAGGGGATTGACCAAAAATTGTGTACTCATAAGATTTATATCAGTCCTAAGTCCAAACCTATTAGGCAACCTCAAAGAAGAATAAACCCTACATTAAGAGATGTAGTAAAGGCTGAATTGCAAAAACATTTCCAAGCTGGCTTCATATATCCTATTTCTGATAGTCACTGGGTCTCCCCTCTTGTAATCATCCCAAAGAAAGGTGGCAAATGGTGAGTTTGTGTGGACTATAGGGAACTTAATAAAGAAACCAAGAAGGATCACTTTCCATTGCCCTTTATTGACCAAGTACTTGACAACCTTGCTGGGAAAAAGTATTTTTCATTCTTGGATGGTTTCAGTGGCTAAAACTAGATCCAGATATCACTAGAAGACTAGGATAAAACAACGTTCACCTATCCATGGGGAACATTTTCTTATTCTGTCTTACCATTTGGGTTATGTAATGCACCTGCTACTTTCCAGAGGGTAGTGATAAGCATTTTTTCTAACATTGCTATTGACTGTGTTGACATATACATGGATGATTTTACTGCATATGGAACTACATTCGAAGAGGCTTATGCTAATTTGGAAAAATTTCTTCAAAGATGTTAGGACTACAATATCTCACTTAATAGTGAGAAGTGTTATATGATGATGGAAGAGGGAGTTGTCTTAGGGCATTACCTCTCATCCTTTGGTATCCAAGTTGAGCCTACAAAGATTGTAGTAATCATCACACTCCCAACCTCGGCAAAGCAGAAGGATGTCCAAAGTTTTCTTGGTCATGCTGGTTACTACAAAAGATTTATCAAGAACTTCAGCCAACTTTCCGTTCCATTATATAATCTATTAAAGAAAGAAGCAGAATTTGAATGGACAACCGACTGTGAGTCATCATTCTAGTAGTTGAAGGATGTGTTGACAAAAAGCCCTATTCTTAGAGGACCAGACTAGAAGTTGCCCTTTCATATCCACATAGATGCATCTGAATATGCAATTGGGGTAGTGCTCACTAGTACATTTGACCATAAATTTTGACCTAAATTTCCCACCATGCATTACATTTTCTTTTCTTGGTCAGAATATGGGAGGAAAACTTTGATTTTTTATTTAATCCATTCCTGTGTTGGTCGAAGTTACGACAACCAAGAAATTTTTCCATCATTGTGACAAACATGATCAATATAACTTAAAAAAAAAGGTTTCATTTCAATTCATTGTGATTATGCAGCAAAGAAGAGTTGAAGGAGGGCATGAATAGAAGGCACAAACATATATGTTGAAGTGATTCAACCAACACCATCTATGCATGATCAAACGGAAGGCAGATATTAGCTTGGTATCTATGAACAGTTTATAGACTTACATGTGTTCTCATTCTATTTGTATTGTGTCTATCCGGCATTAAGCTATTTGTCAATTTGCAAGTGCTGGAAAGAATGACCACAAGGTAGTGAGCATCAATATTTTCATTTTGCATAGGGCCGAGAGAGCCACACTATGATCTTTTTAGTTACGATTTGGGTTGTAGCTATTTTGGCCTATTATGGTTTTATTTTTTTGTGATTGAAGGACTTATAGGGTTTAGCACTAAAGCTATTTTTTTTCTTTCTTTTCTTTAATCTATAAATTTTTGTTTGTTGTATGCATTTTGCATTGACATTTCATGAGCAAGGGAACCAATAGAACCCTCAATACAACTATTAATAATAGGTTGAACAACAAATTATTCATAGAAATTCATGTTTTCAGTTGGTGATGGTGCTTCGCCTGTAGGTTCTTTTGCCTGTTAGTGTTTTTTTTTGGTTTAGCCCTAACGATTAATTTTGTTCATTGTTTATGAATTGATGTATGTATATTGTATTAAAATTTAATGGGTGAGGACCACAATCAAACCTCACTTCTTATTTGAAAAAAATGTTTCAACAACAGCTTGTTCATAGAAAGTGCAAAATATCATAATATTCTCTTTGCAAAACCTTCTTTTTATCTAATGTTATACTTATGGAGCATATAGGTCAACAAAACTCCACGAATCCATAGAAAGCTTATCTGGCCGTATGACATAATCTGAACCCTCCATGAATTTGAATATGAGATGGTGTAGAGCTCCAGTTAGGGGAATTTAAAGCCACAAACATTTATGATCTCTCCATTGAATCCACTAATTCAAATTCCAGTGACCCTAAGAAGTTGGTGTTTCCCTCTGAATTTGAAATCCATGGGTTTCCAAAAATCAAAGCAAGGGAAAGGAAAATAACTCAAACCTTTCCATACTTATATAATTCTGTAATATTGATGAGACATTTTTTGATTCATAATACACTGATGTCCCTAAGGCATTGTAGGCACTTCCTTGGGCATCCATGTCTGTAGGTTACCTCTCCTACTTGTGAGTTGGTACAACTTGATTCAGTTTTTTCAATGTATATATAGAAATCTATCAAGTTAGTATGCTCAAAACTCAACTTCAAATTGTGAGTTTAATGTATGTATTTCCTATGTAGCTTTTTGCGTTTATCAAAGAAATAATGTTGTGGCAATATATCAGTAAGCTATTACCATAGTCTTTAAAGAACACTATAATAAAAGAAAATACTTGTGGAAATAAGATTCTAGACATAATGATGCTCTATACATGAGATTTTCTCTTCTTTTTTTAAGATAGATATAATGAATTCTCATCTACTAAGTGTCGCAAACATCCTGGAAACTTAGAAAAGGCATTAGAAATGTGATATAGTCTTATTGTCTTGCCACTTGAAATGTGTTGTTAGAACTTAGACATATGGCTTATAAATTACTATTATTGAAAACATCAGAATAAAGAAATGAGTAACACTGTTCATTAATTTTATGGCTTTTGTCACATGATACATTGATTGGTAGGTAAGAAGTTAAACTAAGATCAAAGACCAAGTTAAGAGGGTCCATATCTTCAGAAACACTTTTTAAAAATGGAGGTTAGAATTAGGTCATTGAAAACTGAGGAAAACTATATCACATAATTCTCTATGGATGCTATTGAACTTAACATGTTAGATAAAAATTAATTTTAGATTGCTTTTATTTCAATAATGTATAGCACTTGATCTACTATGAAATGAGTATAGTTTTGTCCAAACCTTGGATAGCTACATCTTCCCCACTCACATAAATTTACGTGGCATGGCAAAGAAGATCTTGTGATTTACTCAATATTGGAGGCCCAAACTCGATTCTCCGATGGCTACAAGGGAAAACAAAATCCCTATGGCCCTAAACATGAAGAAGTAGGATGCTCAAAAAACATAGTTACCTTTGACAAACCAGGTCTAGAGAAGTCTCTGGTGCATCTATAGAATAGTGCCTTTTTTGCTAAAAGGACTAAAATTTGGCCATCAATACTTTGCTTCCAGCGCTAGTGTAAGGATTAGTGGGGTGAGGATTGGTCAGACAATTTTGAAAGAGTCAACATTAGAAGGTAGCCCTACTAACTCCACTTTTTCTAGGACTCAATAGATTTCTCAAGGATATTTCTTTGTACTTGAGGTAAAAAATACCATAGTGGGTATTATTTTGATTAATGATTAATCATTGTTGGTGACAAGATCCTGGAATATCCTACAGTCCAAAAGAAGGTGAATTATTGCCAATATTTTGATTAGATATTATAAACAAGTTAGAATGATATGAGATGTAATATGGGATGATAGGAAGTAGTTATTGACATAGAATTTAATACTAGTTATTGTCAACATAGATATTAATGTTGACACAACTTGCTAAGTAGTTGTTGACATAGAATTTTCTAGGTAGTATTC
>MU228555.1:360311-433041 GCA_018584345.1 Thuja plicata | reverse complement strand
TATATATATATATATATATATTTTAACCAAAAATTAGTATTGGTCACTTTTTTGACATTTTAATATTAGTAGGTTCGACGAGAATGCTATGTGTTCGACGTCAATTTTGATGAAATTTGGTCGCAAAAGAGACACACTGTGGTTGATGTTTCGACGAGACTGCTATGTGTTCGATGTCAATTTCGACCAACTGTGGTCGCAATTTTGGGAAACGTTGGTTGCTTAGATAAAAGGTTTGATCTATAATTCTTCCAACTTTAAGTGATTTTTTTGACAAATATTTGATCGATAATTCAACCACTAAGCAGGTCGATATGTTGACGATGGGTTTTCCTGTCGAATAATCGATGAAAAATTTTGACGATAGTTTTTGTCGTCTATTCGACCAATGGGTGTTGAAAATTTGATTAATCCTCATCAAACAACAGGGTAAAATTTACTAGTGGCTGGGTCAAAAAGAAGGTATAGTTGAGCATGCCATTTATTACATAAGAAAAAATTTGCAAGGTGTTGAACTAAATTATACTGTTACTGAAAAATAATTGGTAGCTGTAATAAATGCATTGAATAAATTCAGACATTACATAACCGGTTATGAAGTATTTTTTTATACTGATCACTCAACAATCAAACACTTGATTAATAAACCAGCCATTTCTGGTAGGTTAGCCCACTGGTTACTCCTCCTGTAGGAGTTTTATATAACTATCATTGAGAAACCAGGAAAATCTAATGTTGTTGCTAATTTCCTCTCTAGATTACAAGTTCCTGATGATCCTACAGCAATTGATGATAGCTTCCCGGATGAGCACCTATTCTCTCTTGCAACTTACAATCTATGGTATGCTGACATCACCAATTACCTTGCTACAGGATGAGCACCACCTCATTTTTTGCCTCGTGAACGCCGGTTGCTAGTTGAGAAAAGTTTCAAATTTTCATGGATATCTAGATTTATGTTCTACACAGGTCCTGATCAAGTCACCCGTAGATGTGTTCATGAAGATGAGACCTATGACATCCTTTGGTCATGTCATGATGAGCCATGTGGTGGCCATTTTTCCAGAAAAAAGAACAACATACAAGGTATTGACAACCGGTTATTATTGGCCTACATTACACAAAGATGGAGCTAAGCATACCCAACACTGTGACCAATGCCAAAGGATGGGACATCCCACCAAGATTTATTAAATGCCCCTACAGCCTTAGGTGGTGGTAACACCATTTGACAAGTGGGGCATCGATTTTCTCGGCCCCATTTAGCCATCTTCACATGGTAAGTCTTATATCTTAGTATGCACTGCTTACACCACAAAATGGGTTGAAGAAAAATCAATGAGGCATGCAAGGGACCATAAGGTAGAAGAGTTCCTATGTGATTTTACTTTTACTTGGTTTGGAGTGCCTCGAGAAATAGTAATAGATCAAGGGGTACAATTCACCTCTAACCTTATTGTTGAATTAATGGAGTACACGGTGAGGCATGGTAAATCTTCACCCTACCATCCCCAGGCCAATTAATAGGCTGAGATCATGAATCAGGAAATAGAGGCCATTCTAACAAAGATAGTTGCAATTCACAAAAAGGATTGGGCTACTTGCCTTCTTGAAGCCATATGGGCATACCGCACTTGGAAAACCACTACTGGATTCACTCCTTTTGAGTTGGTCTATGGGAAATCTGCATCCATGCCTATTGAGTTTCACCATAAGAATCTCAAGATGGCATTGGAATTTGATATTAACCTGAACAAAGCACAAGAGGACAAGCTCCTTCAGCTCAATGGATTGGATGAATATAGAAAATCTGCACTTCATAACACAAAATTGATTTAGAAGCAACAAAAGAAGTGGCATGAAAGATTCATCAAAGATTAAAAAATTTCCATTAGAGATTGGGCATTTCTCTATGATTCAAGATATCAGCATACTCCTAGAAAATTTCAAACGCATTGGTTAGGGCCCTATGAAATAGTCTCAGTATTTGATAATGGTGTTGTTCAACTCTCTACAATTGATCCTATCAGGTTCAAACTCCTTGTTAACAGGCATCATGTAAAGATATATCACAAGCCTGAGAGTTGTCAGGACTTCCTACAACAGTTCCAGTAGAGCTTAGATAGTGCCATTCCTGCAGTAGAAGCATCTGGGTCTTCCACCCAGATTTTTGCCAAGCTATTATTTTATTCCAGCTTCCGTAATAAACATTTCACTTCCGTTATTTGCTTTCTTCGTAATAAAAAATCCACATCACCTCCTCTCTCTTCCATGTGTCCACACTGCCACATCACTCCATCAGTGTGTGTCACCTAACATTACAGTCTTCCTATAGAACCTCAGGTTAGTAACACATACTTTTGCACATATCTTATTTCATTCATTTATTATTTTGAAATGAGTGTACTTTTCTTTTTCTATTCTTTCACGCGATGGCCTGGTGGGACCCATGCCTTATACTTAGTTGGGGGGAGGGGTTATTTAGTTAATTCTTGTTTAAATATTTCCAAATTGATTTTAGCAAGAGGAAAGGCAAAAACTTTATTTCTTTCTTGTATTTTCATGGTGACCGCCGTCATGTGGGAGCTTATCTGTCCTTCAGTGATTAAGTCATCATGATTTAAAATTTGATTTGAAAGCAAATTAAAGTAAGGTTCACTTAATAATGGGAATTTTGTGACATGTTCTAGTGATGAACCTTAACACGTGGGAATGTATTTATGAAAATCATTCAAAATTCTTGCTTTCTTAGAATTAAAAGCTATCCTGTACTCCTATTTTTCTCAGAAAGAAAAAAAAACCATCTTACGTCTGTTAGAGGTCTTGTATTTTTCCAGTTTTCTGTAGCAACTGAGAATATCCTATAGAGCTATTTTCTTTATCATTTTCAATGGGTGAAGACCTTCAAAGGCACGATCCAATGGATCATCAAGTGTTACTCGGGGACCTAACTGCCTGTGAGTTGTTTTAGAAATGGGGATGGTTGGATTACTACTTAAGCCTTAATGGCTTTGATGATGAAATTGCTTTTCAATTTTTGAATACTTTGAACAATGTGTTTGCAGTAGTGAAGGGTCAGAGGGTTGAATTCTCAGAAGACATCATGGTAGAGGTTACAAAGTTTCCACAAGAAGGAGAAAATTGGTGTAAGGATATTGACTTGCACTCACCTAGGGCATAATTTACCCTACATAGTGACCCACTGTTGAAGATTGATAAGAAGCAAGGCACTTCAAGAATGTCATTACCCATGGAGTTTTTGTAGCTGACTATATTTATAATATCCTACTTCACCTGTGAGGGCCATTACAAGTACCTGTATGGACTGAATTTCAAGATTCTAAGCGCTCTCTGCCATGAAAATAGGCCAGTAAACTTACATATTTTTCTTTTTAATATTGTGAAAAAGTAGGCGTCTCTTGTTTAGTCAGGAAAAAAAAAATCTATTTCCCATCAGTGTTTAATTAAGCTAGTTGTAGAAAGGGAGTTAATTAAGCAGTCAATTGGGACTTGGGAGGAATTCTTGGCTATGGAAGATTTAACACCTAGGATGGTTGGTCTGAGAGGCCAAGGTGTAGGTAGTAAGGTTAACATGAGAACGGGGGTTCGTAAAGTAATTCATAAAATAGAACCCATTCCTGAAGCATCCTCTTCTAGACCTACCCTATCTAGGAAAAGAGCTTGCAATGTTAACACTCATGTTTCTGATAAAAAAGGAAAGAAAAAGTAGAGAAGCTACTGCCACTCCTGACACTTCACCATCTGAAGAAACTAGGTCTACTATTATGAAAGGAAAAGATAAAACCATAAATACAAAGGATATGGCTCCAGAGCAACAACTAGTTGATAATGAAAATATTAATAAGATGCCTGAGGAACCCTTGCCTTCTTCCAAGGAGGCAATGCCAGAAGATCTTCCTATAGCCATTTTAGGGGAGGTGTCCTCCACCAAAAAGAAACACAAGGAACCTATGAGCTCTTTTCAAACCCCTATAAGGAAGAGTGCTAGACTTTCTGATAGTGTTGGTAAAGCAAGAAAAACCCCTGATTCAATTATAAATGTTGAACCCTCTGAATCTGTAGAAAAGTCATCTTCAGAGGTAATGGCTTAAAATAGAGCAGATAGTGATACCCTAGCCCACGTTGTGGATGATGAAGCTACAACTAACCCACAAGTTTAATACATCCTTGTGGACAGTTATAAGGATTCTTTAGAAGTAGAGGGATTTTGCAATAATTCTATCGGGCAAGATTCTGATGACAACTTAGAGAATCTTCCTCCTAATGAATTTCTTGCAGTGAATGAGGACATTATAGAAGAAGTGTTTGAACAATTGAGCACTTGGACAAATTGGACACATTAGCCAGGGAAACTGAATCATCCCAAGTGAATGATTCAATGAAAACCCTTGTCATTTGGAAAGGAAAAGCTTCCATGGATGAATCCTGCCAAGCAGATGATTCAATTAAAACTTGTGACAAGGGGAAAAGGGCTACTTTCACTAATGAGGAGGAAGTAAAGATCCCTCAAATTGCATCTGGGTGGATTAATGTTCTTAAGAAAGAACCCATGCCACCATCAGATTTATCCACACCATTAGCAATAGGATTGAGTTTGTACCAAAATTTTGCCTGGGAGAAGACACAATGGGAACTGGACAAAGAAAAATTAAAAAGGATAATTGAGGAGAAGGCTTGTCAACTCAAATAGAAAACAAATCAGATCGCAGTATTGGAGAGGAGAATTGAGCAGATCACTGAATTGATTCCTGCGGCAATGGCATGTAGGTCACCTTCTCCAGTTTATGCATTGTTCCTCAAGGAACAATTTGTTAACTTTCAATTGACAAGGATTGTTGAGGGATTAAATCCTTCCATTGCTACACCTCATGACTTCTATGATGCCTTCCGATCAGCACCCATGCCCATCAAGAACCTATTATGTGAATTATATCTACACAATCTAGTTGTGCCTGACAATAGAGATTGGAATTCACTTCTTTACATGGGAGATGTTCAGTTGAGGGCAGTTATGTCCTAGATTTAGAATGAGATCAGTAGAGATTATCAGGCTCTCCCATATCAAAGTAGTGAGATAGACACACCCCTCATGATGAGGCTTGAATTTTAAAACTCTGGGCAGAATTTCCTTGATTGGATCTCAATAATGATGAACCCTAGTGGGTCTTGTAAGGTTCTTCCAGTTGGAGAACAGGGACATGCAGATTGGGAACAACATTCTTGACAAGATGTTGAGGCCGTGATTGCAGCTTATAGGTAGAGGTGGATAAGGATGCCCCATGACTTAAAAATTAGGGAACCCCATTCTCCACAAAATTTAACTCTTTCTACTCACCATTTCCCATGGTTTATAATGCTGGGCCACACACAGCTACATTATTGGATGCCCTTAAGGTTTCAACCTCCAATCTTCCTACAGCCTTTGCTGGCAGTAAATGAGAACGCAAAAGATCATGATATGGTTAAGGAAAGATAGAGGTAGGACAGAATTTGGGACAGTCATGGATATTTCAATTATTTTGTTCATGAACCAGGTGAGAAGACCACTAGCAACCTGATGCTTAGGGCCAGGATCCGTAATTTCATGATTGCTAGGGACCAACAATAGTGTAGTTGGGGGGAATGATGAGCCTCTCAAAAGGCCATCTTTTCCATGTGTTTACTTTCATTTTTCAGTAGTTTTATTTCAAAGTAGAGACTTTAAACTTATGGTTTTTAATATATTTTATATGTAAGGACATAAGTAGGTAAAATGGATAGTAAAAACATAATGCATTTTTCTTAGAACTGATGGATAGAAGTTGCAGGATATAAGTGATTGCATTTTAATTAAATAGTCCTTCCCCTATGCTATGTTTATGGGTAGTCTCCTTCCTGTAGCCAAATGTTGTGCAAGAATATCGAATGGAATCTTACACTTCTCTCTTAGTATTAAATGATAAAATATATCTATGTGTCGAAAGTTATGTATGCTAACCATTTTGTAGGAGTCAAGTCATGGCACATTCAAGAATTCTAGCATGGCGTTGAAGGAGTCAACAATATTCGTTACCCTCAAAAGTGTCAGCATAAAGCAAGGAATTAAGTAAAGTGGTTAGAGAAGGGCGTGTTGTAGAACTCTCATGGAGGAACGAGTCAATTTAGTTCCTGAGTAGACACTGTGCGCAAACCTAGAACCACTACATGCTATATTCTGGGAAGAACTTGAAGACCTACTATTGTTGTTCGAGATTTCTATTATGAGTACTTTGTATACATTAGTGATCCTCATTAATGGAGTGATCCTATATTTAGGTAGTAGTGTAGTTCCTCCTTAAATAAGTGGAATTTTTTAGTTCCAAGGGAGAGTTAGTGGATAATTTATGGAATAGAATTTGGCATTGTAGCACTGTTTATTTTCCAAGTACATTTCCTCCATGAATGAATAGAGTGCATAATTTGAGTTTCAGTCTCTTATCTTGATTGCATTTCTATTCACTCATCCAAGGGCACCCACTTGGTGAGTGAATGGTTTTATTAGATTAGAAGTTATTTCCTTTTTCATTAAGAAGTAAATAGAACTTTGCTATTCCTGCAGCCACTAGTAACGAAACTGGTGCACTGTTCCTATAGCATAGGTGAGGAGAGTAACTCCTACTCGTGATTACTATTTTCTTAGCATAACTGCATTCAATTGAGATAGTATATATTCTTGAAGCATAATGTATTTTGATTCCATAGGTTTAGCCATGAGAATCAAGAAGGTTTGAAGCATATACTTTGCAAATACCATTCCAAGTTTACGTCCCTAGTCGATAATTAAATGAGACTAAATAATCTACTTAGCATCCATTTAGGGTGTCCAATCCTGAAGTAGCAGTCCAATGCTATGTGTTTCTAAGACAATTTTTTAGCTAATCATTTTTGGTGCTGTTGTCGGGGATGGTGTTAGTTCAAACCTACTTTGGTGTTCATGATTCCAGTTTTTATAATCTAAGATTTAATTCCAAGCAAGCATTTTATGCATAGAAGAAGAGATCCTCATGGAAGATTCCTTGCTTTTCAATACTAGGCTGAACCATTTGATCTTTTTAACCTTGAGCCTGAAGAACCCCTAGTAGATAGTGAAGAAGAAGACCTGTTTGAAAATCCATTTGCTGACGCCAAAGGAGAAATTTCATTATCTTCATCCTCCGAAGAATCACTACATTTAGAAATCCTTTTTGATGAGCCTGAGTATCATGACAACCCATTATCTCTTATTATATACCAGCCACAACAATAGCAGAAACTAGGCCCCCCTCCAAGGATGGCTTATCCTACCTTTCCCTTCCCAATTCCTCCTTAATAAGGTAACCAAAACCTGAAGAACATTCCAACCGCTGCACTACCAAAATTCTATGGACTTATCACTAAAGATCCAGAGGCCTTCCTCTTTGAGTTTGATATCCTCTGCAAGAGCTACGAATACACAACTGATGCCCATAAGCTGAAGTTGTTTGCATCAACTCTTAAAGAGGTCACTCTAAGGTGGTTCATGAGCCTTGGAGCTAATTCTATAGAAAATTGGAATGCCATGAGCAACATGTTTCTTGAAAAATATAAGGAATACTATAGAGGATGGGATTTAAAAGGAGATGACATCATTAAGATGTTGCATAAAGAGGATGAAACCTTGCAAGACTACGTTTCCAGGTTTATGTTTAAATTGCAATGCAATGATCAACACCAGTTGAATGAGGAATCGTAGAAACATCTATTCCTCAAGGTTGTCAATGAAGGAAGCATAGAAGCCTTGGACCTTATGGCTGGTGGTGACATCACCTAGAAAAATTGGGTGGAGATCAAGACCATATGTATGAATTACTCAAAGGCTACAATAAAAAAAGGAAGAGGATTAAGGGACATGCCTCAAAAGACAAATGACCCTAGAGTGTCTAAGATAGAACTGTCCAACCTCCTATCTGACCTCAAGCAGGACATTCAAATGATGGGGTGGGATGAGAAGCTTGTAAATTAGTCGTACAAATGGGCGGAGAAGTTGAATGCCTTAAAACTAGACAAGCTCTTTCATTGGAGATCTACTTTCCATGATGTGCTCTTGGAGGCTGGGGTGGGTCCTTATCATGGGTACAGTCTAGATCATTTTGAGGGCACCAAGATTAGTGCTTATACTTTTGACAACACTAGAAGGAGATAGGGTAAAAGCACAAAGCTATGTCATGGTTCAGGACCACTTATCAACACAACTAAATTTGAGTATTTCTAAATAAAAATTAATTTTCGTCAAACATATGGTCTAGCTAGATTCATTCTAGCTAAGCTAGATAAGTGGTCAAACTTTCCCAATTGGAAATGTCTATTAGATGCATGTTTTATACCAATTACCATAGAAATAAAATTATTTTAGAAAATTGATGTTCAATTAACCCCCACTCTTTTTAACGATATTTTTAAAAAATATAAAAAATACCCTTTTGTAGAGGTCAGAGTCAAGATTATTGTCATATAAAGTTTATAATATTTTGACTAGATCTAATATATTGTAATTTCAAAATACAACAAGTAGGTATTTTAACTTTTGAGAAGATGTTGCTTCAAATAAATAAATAAATAAATAGTAAATCATATAAAAAAAATTAAAATTTATATTTAACACTAGAGGAGAGAGTCTTCTTCAAGAATATGTAATTTTTTTTCTGAATGGTGTAGATTTGATAGGGGAAATTTGGAGGGAGATGAAAACTGTCGATTTCAGATAAGTTCAACTTTGAGAAGTTATAATGGAGAAAATAAACATTGAAAACCAATCTTTCTTCTTTTTTGCACTAGCTATACATTTTATCTATAACATATTTTGAAATCAGAGGAAAAATAAATTATTTGCATATACTTTTTTGGAGGGAACTAGACCCCAGATTTTCAGTAGTTTTCAGCAATGGAAAAATGGACTTCAAAAATTAAAAAACTTTGTACATTCTTGTTCAAATTTTTTTAAAAAAAATTATAGACATAAAATTAATTCTTTTTTAGACATTTCTTTAGTTTACATCATCCTCAAATTTTAAATTCAAATGCCACCTTTTATGTCGTTAAAGTTGAACAGTTTGCATGTTGTGGTCCTTTTCCTTTATAAAAGTGTGACACAGGTTTGTACTTTTACCCGACACACAGCTATAGATCTTCTAAAATATGTAAATCCATATAACATTGTAGTTTTTCTGAATGCCATAGCCACTAGAATCCTCCTAGATTCTTTGTCAGGTACACTAGAATTTCATTTTCTTGTTTTTCTTTTCTTTCCATATATGGAGATAATAGGTTTAATTATTTTAAATCTATGGCTGGGCTTGGCATGCCTTTTAAGATCAGATGTCTTGTCCCGACCTTAATAAGAGACCTCCAACTGGTAGGAATTGCAGTCTATTTTATAGGTTTGGTGTTTCTTTCACTGGCAAAGGTTATGTTTGGCTTTAATACAAGAATTTGGAATACTATAGTTGAGCACCCTTATTTTATATTTGTCAAAATTTTACATGGAAATTTCAAATAATTCTTATTTTTGTACAGTAATTTATTGTCATGTAGTTTACTTATAACTAAGGTTACACCACATGAGTGTGCTTTTTGCAAAGGTATCTGAAAAGACACCAAGACATGTTTTGTTGGCACACTAGTATGACCTGACATAATAAATTACTTTTTTATATCAAAGAAATGCATTTCATTCAATCTAGAGTAGTTCACAATATAGTTTAAAAACTTTATTTGGTTGATTCTCTCACTTTCCAATATAATAAACTATGTTTTTTACTTGACTATAATGTGCTTTACTCCCTTGAGAATTATTGGACTATATCTTTTTAGATTGATTAGTTGACACATGAAATTTTTTAGTTTTATTGTTTTGAGAATAGTAATATAAAATTATTTCTAAGGATAGTTTTCCTAGAATAATGGTATATGTTGCATTTTATTTTGGTAAGCAAAATATTAATTAGGATAATAATCATGATTACATATAATTATCATAAAATCGTTATAAGGTTTGTAGCATTCAACTATTCTATTATTGTCAATTATTTTTAAAAATATATTATAATGATAATGTTATGATTTTTAATTGAGTCCTAATTTTGGTTATATAATTTATGTTCTAGGAATGTTAAAGACAATTGGAGTTGAGTTCACTAGAAGCATGGATGATCTCTCACATCAAGTATTTATCAACCAATTGTCAAAATGGAGTGAGCTTATTTTGTCAGTAGGAAGTATTGGAAGTCCCCAACTTCTCCTATTAAGTGGCATTGGACCCAAAGAAGATCTTGAAGAACTGAATATTACTATATTTTCAGATTTAAACTTAGTGGTGAAAGGGATTAGAGATCCACCACGCTCAACAATTATTATATAATCACCTGAACCACTTGAATTGGCTCAAGTACAACTAGTATGTATAATAGACAATTCACAAGTCTACATCGAGTCTGTTAGCTCTTTTGAACAAGATATTTACACAAATTATAAGTATCTAGGAGTCATTGTTAACAAGGTTTCCTTTCCCTTGTCAACTGGTGAACTTTGTCTTAGAAATAAAAATCCCCTAGATCACCCAATAGTAAGATATAACTACTTTTCTCATCCTTTTGATATACAAGAATGTATTGTTGTTGTGAAGGTACTATCAGAACTTATCATGACAAATTCTATTAAAGAATTTCTATTTAGTGGCATTGGAAACTCCAAACTCCTTCAATTTGTACGGGAAGAATTACCACAAAATTAATCAGATTATAATGCCTTGGAAAAATATTGTAGAGATACAGTCAAAATAATATGGCATTTCAATGGAGGGTGTGAAGTTGATTATGTATTGGATGAAATGCTTCATGTCAAAGGTTTTGATAATCTAAGGGTTGTAGACCATTCAATTTTCAAGGGTAGTCCAGGGACAAATCCACAAGGCACTATAATTATGCTTGGAAGGTACATTCTTTTTTTTTAATATTTTGTATTATTTTTGAATAAGGATGACTTTTACTAAATATGTTTTGATGGCATATATACAGGTATATAGGAGTTCTCATTCTTCAAGAGCGCATGAACATTTGTGAATCTTAGGCCATTTCAAAGTGCAGTAAAAATAAAATGTTGCCCATGCATACATTGTATTTGAGCAATTTTCAAATACAATGATATTTTTCCTAATTTAGTATTGAGTTTATATCTAAAATTTTTCTAATTGTATTATGATGAAGGTTATCATAAATATGTAGAATTAATTCCTTAGATAAAATATGGTTAGTATAACATTGTATGAATAGAGCAATTCAATTTTATCTTATGTTTTGTATCATATTATAGATGCTTAATTGTTATGAAATACAAATTGATATCTATATATTAATTTAGAATGTTGCATAATAAACAAAGTTAAGAAACACATTGACTATATTTTTTAAGCCCCAAAAATATTTAATTTAAAAAGCCTTAAATTGTTATAAAGTCTCGAATAAATTCCAGAATTTTCCTAATAGTAATTAAATCTTGAAGTAGAAATATTTTGAAGATATTTAATTCTCTGAATATTATTTAGTTTTTTACTATATAGATAAATACTAGAATCTAATTTTAAATATTGTAAACAATTTTACAAAGGATATGAAATAAACTAATTGTAATATAGGAAAACCACATGGAAATTTTAAGTACGTTATATTTAAGAAATACTTTTAAGGGTAAATAATAACTTATATCAATGTAATTTAAAATGTTATGAATTAATTCAAGGCTAGTTCTTCTCTTGAAGTCTATGGATTATTGTTAATATATAAATATAGTAATAAAGAAAAGTACAAGATTATAGAATTATCCATAAGATATTTTACCATTTCATTCAATTATTCATTGTGCTTTTAAAGATATTTTTAAGGAAATATAATTTTGTAATTATTGGAAGATAGTTAACCTTTCAATTTTGACATTTTATAAATAAATATGGACAATTATATAGACATTATGTGCTCTTACACAACTATTATCTCTATATGTGATTATCACCTATTAAAAGTGAGACTAGTTATAACTGTTAAATATATAAATTTGATAACATGTCCAATAAATCTTATGCCCATTTGAATTTTAGTTGGGTGTTATTATTGCAAAAATATAATATCTTATTGTCTATTGTTAAGAAATTAAACATTAACTAGGATTTAATTAACAAAATCTATTGGTAAAAAAAATTTACAAAATAATAAGCAAATTAAATAAGACTAGTGCTTAGTAATATTGCGGACACTCAAAATTGGTTAACACCTATGGTGACACTTTTCACTAATTATTTCTCTATGTAAGTCATTTATTCTGTCATCCCTCAATCTCGTGTCTTTATTTTATTAATTAAATTATTTATTTAATAATTAATTAGTCTTCTAGTTCAATCATTCCTATCAACTTCGTTATCACTCTTTTCATTAGTCTAATTAAATAATTTCATTTTATACACTTGATATTAATTTATCCTAGGGTGAAAGAATTTAATTATTTGGGTCACTTATCACTTCTTGTACGGTAGATAAATAATATTTATTTATTTATTTCCTTTTATATCATCTCCATATATATATATATATATATATATATATATATATATATATCCCTTACCTCTGTTAATGTTAACTCCTATCTTTATCCACTCAACTAATTCCTCACTACTTCCATTGACTTTTAAATGGCATATTTTGTCGAAAATAAATATTTTCTATATTCATTTTCAATTAACTCTTACTAACTTCTATTTCTTTCTCCTGTTGAAAATATCAATTTTCCTTTTCTCATCGTGCAATTCTAATTGATGATTGTCTTGAGTTTAGAATTGATCATATCCATCCAATCTATATCTATAAATTAAGGTCACAATTCTTATTTTTAAAACGCCACATATCATCATCATCATCATCATCATCATCATCATCATCATCATCATCATCATCATCATCATCATCATCATCATCATCACCACCACCACCACCACAATAGCATTTCTTTTATGTATTTTCCATTTTAATTTATTAGAACAAGATCACCATCATGGAATGAGAAGAAGAAATGGGTTCATTTAAATGAAGTATTATGCTTTAATTAATTTATTTATTTCATTTGAATGCTTCATTTTAACATCTTTGATGGGCTGATTGATTTAATTAGCATGATTATGGTTTCATAGTTAGCCTTAGATGTCAGGTGTGTTTTACTTCACTTTTTTGATCTAAACATTTTGTGAAGTCAACGTAAAAAATGATTAAACTAATACTTTTTCTTCAAGTTTTCTATCTACAGTTATCATTAATGCAATCCCCTTACGAGTGTGATAATTGATTTAATCATACCCTTCTAATTGTATAGTATCATTTTCCTTTCCTCCAGATATCTTATCATACCCTTTCAATTGTATAGTATCCTAAATATCCTTTAATTCTATACTAATTTGAGTCTTATATCAAAATATATTACTAAAAGTATCCCTATTCCATCCTTTAATATTTTCCTTTTCCTTTTTCAAATTTTTAGCAAGAATGAACGCAGTTGTCCCTGTTGGAAATGCGATAAGTAACTAAGAGGGGAGGGGTGAATCCATTACTCCAAAAACAAATCCTTGTCCCTTAGATGTCTTAAATACTTTAAAAATTTTACTTGGGCTTTCCTTCTGTAACTCAGATGTCAAAGAAATCTTTAATGAAATTATACTTTAGAGATTAAGTGCAGAAACATAAAACATAAAACAAATAACAAGTACACATATGACACCAAGATTTAGCATGGAAACCCAATATGGGAAAAACCACCAATGTAACTAGTTACTATTTTTCACTCTTCTGAAGTGAGCCCTATTAGGAGTCAACACTGTTAAAGGTTACAATAACACACTATTAGGTGTGACCTTATTAAAGGATTTAATCACCCTGTGAGGAGTGGCCTTGTTAGAGGTCTTTAACACTTCAATCTAGAAATGCTACCTTGTGAGAAGATTTACAAAAGACTATTAAGTCTACTCTGTTAAGAGATTTTGATCACTGCTACAATTGTTATAAAGTAACAATGTATTGACCTGTATGTTTAAGCAACTTTCTTTGTTGATTTAGATCTTTGCTTGATTGTAACTGGATCCTTGCTGATCAGATATTCTATTGTAGCTTCGAGTGTTCTATACTTAATCAGAATCCCATATGATTTCGCCTTCAGTCTTCATATCACAGATTTCCACACTTCTACCTTTTCACTTTCGCTTCCACACTTCGATAACAACAACACCTCATATTCAATCCAAACTTGACCTTTCATAAATACATGGTAAGCCTTGCCAAGTCATCTTGAATAAATTCTAAATGATAAATCATAATATAGACTACCTCATATATCCAGTAATTACATAATAAAAATCACTGTTAGTCAGATGCAACTCAATGCCCAACCAAGACTGAAATGCCTAAGTGAACTCGGTCAACACTAAAATTCTTCAATGCCCGACCTCAACTATTTCTATTTACTAATTGTGCTCGGTCTGAATGTAGACATTAGTGTAAAACCACTACATAAGTGAGTATACATGTGTAACATCAATGCCAATACACAATTGAATAATTGTCTTCTACAATCTCCCTCTTTGGCATTTATGGCAACACATCATGTCATAATACAAAGAAATGTTGAGCAACAACAAATTTCTTTAATGTCTTTAGCTTCATTCTGATTCTCCCTTTGACAATGTCCTTAGTTTCATTCTTATTCTCCCTCTGTCAATTTCCTTAGCATCATTTTGATTCTTATGTATTATAGAAAACTCTCCCTCTTTGACAACAGATGTTAAAGACTCCAATTCCATAAATACTATTTCTCTTTGAAGTTTTAATGTACCTTAATGTATTGATTCATCTATAATGGGCTATGGTATATCTACATCAACTGGAAGATTTTCATTGTCGCTTTGGTTGATGCATCACTAAACTGTATTTTAGTGAACTTCAGGTAGGGGAAGTACCCCTAGTTTTTCTCTAAGATACAAGAATGCATCCTTAGGTAAGGGTTTGGTGAATATGTCTGCAATTTGTTCTTTGGTGTTTACATATTCCAACCTTACTTCTCTATTTTGTACTAATTCCCTCAAGAAGTGATATTTTATTGCTATGTGCTTGGTTTTGGTATGCATCATAGGATTCTTTGAGATGTTAATGGCACTGGTGTTGTCATAGTAGATAATAACTAGTTCTTTAATCTCTTCCTTCATTCCTAACAACAACTTCTTGATCCATATGATGTTAGAACAATTCACTGCTGCAGCAACATATTATGCCTCTGCTGTAGACTAAGAGATACAATTCTATTTCTTGCTTGTCAAAGACACTAACCTTTTTCCAAGAAAGAAAGCTCCACCACTAGTGCTCTTCCTATCATTGACACTTCCAGCCCAATCAACATCAGTGAATTTTTTTAAATCAAAGTTTACACCTTTCTTATACCATAAACCATAGTCTTCAGTACCCTTAAGATATCTTATAATTCTTTTGATTGCCATTAGGTGATTATCTCTGGGATTAGCTAAGAATCTTGAAACAATACATACTGCCAATGCAATATCAGGTCTGATGTGCACAAAATATTGTAATTTTACAATAATGGATCTATAATTGGTTTGATCTACCTCTTTTGAATCATCATCCTTAGATAGTTTCTTTCTAGTACACATGGGTGTTCCAACAGGTTTGGAATCTTCCATACCAAATTTCTTGAGTATCTCCTAGATATATTTTGATTGAGTAATGTAGATACCATGCTTCATTTGATGTACTTGTAAACCAACAAAGAATTTGATCTCACCAAAGGGTGATACCACAATAGTGGGTTACACTTTTTTGCCTAAACGGACATTGAAGTCTACATTTTGAGAAAAAATTTCACATTCGGATGCATATTGTCGTTAAACTGTTTGAAATCAGAAGATGAAGTAAACTAGAGTCTTTTAGGATTTTTTGTCTAGATTCTAAATTTATTTTTTTAATTGATTTTAATGGCTTTTTTTTTCTCCCACTAAAACTGCTATGTTGTTGAAAATGTCATTTTCAAAAAGGTACAATGACTTCGTACAACATAACTTTTTTCCTAAAATAGGTATCAATTCACTTCTTTCAAATTTGGTTTTGTAACATCCATACAGAGGGCATGCAATTGGTTTGATGACATTATCATGATTATTGCATATTTTATGAATGTTTGAATTAGAGTCAACCATAATTTTGACATACCTTGACTGCGTAGGTGATAACTTGTTGGGTATTTATCGATATTCAATTTTTTTTTTGATAGAAAGAAGACTTGAAGCCTAAGGGCACTGTTATTTATCAATTTTTTGTTTCTATTTTCTACTATTTTTCATTGACGTCAAACCTGGAAGTTTATATTCAATAAAAAACCTACATCCGATGCACGTCAAAATACATAGACCTAATTAATTCAAAATTTGTCAAATCTATATTCATTAGAAAGATTGTTCAGAGTACTCATGCAATGCAAAAGGAGGTGTCCCTATTCTTCCATTTGAGCCCCACACTTGAGCCCCGAAGCCATGAAAACTGCATATTGTTGTTAGCCTTTGCAAATGGCCTCAATTTTGGGGGTTTTGATAGAAACTAATTAGTTTCGATCGAAACTACTTTCTATCGAAAGTTATTTCTTAGTTTAACATGTATATGGGTAAAAACCATAGAAAAATTTTGACTAGTTAGTTTTGATTGAAACTAACCTAGTTTCTATCAAAACTGAGTTAGTTTCGATCGAAACTAAGCAAAAAAGGTAGTTTCAATCAAAACTAAGAATGTTCGATTGAAACAATTAGGTACTTTCTATCAAAAGTACTTGAATAAATCATCCCACTCACAGATTTTGTGAGGAATTCCTTCCTCTAAAAAAGTGTAACCCACTATTGTGGGATCACCCCAAACATAGACATTTCAAATTCTTTGCTCATAGCTACAGAGAATGCTTTTCATAGGTCATCATAACGAGTGAATAATATGTCATCAAGATATATCTCTGCTAACAGTATATTGTTCTACGGTCCTTATTTGATTTATAGGATACTATTATCATTGGTTCTCTGAAATCCAATGCTTATGAGATATCTATGTAGTCTTTCATACGAGGCTTTGGATGCTTACTTTAGTCCATACAATGCTTTGTGTAGCTTGCAAACCATATTCCTTCTGCTGGGATCAATAAAGCCTTTTGGTTGTTCAATGTAGACTTCCTCTTCTAAGATTCCATTAAAAAATAAAGACTTCACATCCATTTAATAACTTTATATCCTTTATGTGCAGCATATGCCAGAAGAGTTCTGACTCCTTCAAGTCTTGCAACAAGAGAAAAAATTTCTCCATAGTCAATACCCTCTTGTTGATCATATCCTTTACAAAATAATCTAGCCTTGTTTCTAGTTACTTTCCCATTTTCATCCATCTTGTTTCTAAAAACCCACTTGGTTCCAATCACATTCTTGTCTTTTGGCCTAGGTACAAGAGTCCAGGTTTTGTTCTTCTCAATCTGCTCAATTTCTCCATTAATTGCCTCTATCCAAATTTCATCATTTGATGCATCTTTAATAGTTCTAGGTTCAAATTCACTTAATAAGCATGTACCTTTTAGTTTATTTCTTGTCATTACATGTTCTGTTTGATCTCCAATTATTTGCTCAGGTGCATGGTGCCTTCTCACATATCTAGAAAGTATTGGATCCTTCAATCTAGATTCTGGACTTGATCCACTAGGTCTGTCACTCTCAAACATTCTTTCCTAATCCTCTGTCTGATACTCGGGCCCCTTTGAATGTGACTCAGGTCCATCTGTTCGAGACTCGGGTCCCTCTATCTGTGACTCAGTTCCTTCTATTAGTAGTTCATTTGGCACATTTTGCAACTCAGGTAGTATACTTTGTATCAGTATATGTTGTCCCATCACCAATGGTTGAATCATAGGTATAGTGTCAGGTTCATGATATACAAATTTTTTGTAGTCTTCCAGCTCTTTACTACTATTCTCTTCACATTTTCTGCAAACTCATCAACCTTGACATGTACACTCTCTATGGCTTTATGAGTAGTAAGATTCAGACATTTGTATGCTTTGATTTTACATGAATAACCTAGGAATATTCCTTCATCACTTTTTGCATCTAGTTTCCCATTTCTCGCTTCCTTCAAGATGTAGCATCTACTTCCAAATACTTTGAAATAATTAACATTATGTTTATAGGCATACCATAATTCAAAAGGTGTCTTATTACTACCTTTCTTCAGTTGAACTTTGTTCAAGGTGAACACTGTAGTACTGATGGCCTCCTTCCAGTATTTGGCAGCAACATTCTTTTCGATCATTAAGGTTCTGGCATAGTCCATAATGGATATGTTTCTCATTTTTGCTATTCCATTTTTCTGTGATGTACTAGGGGTAGATACCTATCTTTTGTAGAATTCATTGAACTCATTGGAAATGAATTCTCCTCTATTAGATCTTAGACATTTTAGTTTCTTTCCTATTTCTTTTTCAACTCTTGCAAAATACCACTTGAATTTCTGAAAAGCTTCTTATTTCTCTTTGAGAAACATGACAGTCATCATTTTGGAATGATCATCAACAAATAAAATAAAATATTTTTCTCTAGTATAGCTCGTTGTTCCAAATGGTCCACATAGATTAGTATGTACCAATTCCAAGACTTCATCAATATTGTAATTCTTGCTCTTGAAGCTAGTCTTTCTCATCTTTCCAATTTGACATTGTTTGCATATTTCTAACTCAGGTCTCTTCAAGATAGGAATACCTCTGACTCTTTTGTTCTTGCTTATGTTTACCAGATTGTCAAAATTTACATGACACAACCTTTTATGTCATAACCAACTTTCTTCTACTTGTGCAATAAAGCATGAACCTTCAGTGAGATCAAGATAGAATAAATTACCTTTTGTTTGCCTTCCTGTTCCAACTAGGTTCTCTTTACCATCCAGAACCTTTGCCTTTCCATTCATAAATTCTACCTTGAAATCAATGTTGTTGAGTTGTGCTACACTGAGTACATTTCTCCTTAATCCTTCAACCCAATAAGCATTATCACATTTGATTCCTTCTGTCAGAACAATGCAACCTTTTCCTTTTACGGGGCAAGGTTCAACATTCCCAAAACTGACACTTCCACTATCGTAGTGTTCATGATGTTCAAACTTTGTCTAATCACTAGCCATGTGATGAGAAAAACTACTGTCAATTATCCAATTGTCATTTTTATTGATGTGTGAGAAAAGTGCACTCTTTTCATCTTCCTCATCTGACTCATCCTTTACAGCAATATAAACCATTTCTTCTTCTTCATCACTGTCAGAATATTTTGCAATATAACAAGACTTATTGCCTTTATCTTGATAGCTTTTGTGGTTATTGAAATCTTTCTTTCCTTTGAATTTGTTAAACTTCCTCTCATCCTTGTCTTCCTTGTTTGGACACTTTGCAATAATGTGACCCACCTCATTGCATGAGAAACAAATCAATGGTATCTTTCCTCTGTATTTTCCTTTTGCATCTCTTCTTGCAAGCAGTGCTTCGATGATGTCAAGATCTTCATCATCAGATTCATCATCGTTTTCACTTTCAATTTTCTTTCCTTTAGATTATCTATCCTTCTTACCAAGGTTCAATTTGGCTTTGAATGCAGACTCAAGATTGCTAGAGCCAGGAGAATAGTTGTCAAAATTGTCCAGCTCAAAGGTTGTAAGTCTTCCCACTAATGTATCCAAAGTAATGTCTTTGTTGCACCTCATTTCTTGAATGGATGAAACTCTAATAGCATAGATATGAAGTAAAGTTGTTAGTACCTTGTTGAATACTGTAGAATCTTCAATTAGTCCACCTACTGCTCTGATGGCACTTACAATCTTCTTGATTTTTTCACTGTATTTTGTGATATCTTCTCCTTTTTTCATTTTCATCTTGTCAAATTGTCCTCTTAGACTTTCTTCTTTAGCTCTTTTTACATTTGAATCACCTGCATGAATGTCTTGTAATTTATTCCACATATCATAAGTTGTAGGGCAGTCTTTGACTTCATCATATTCTGAATAGCTAAGTGAAGAAGCTATGCCAATCATCATTCTGTTATGAAGTTTATGTTCCATAGTCATAGTCCTTTTCAGTGTAACATATTTGGTCTCTAATAATTGTAAACCAACATCTCCAATAGTAGATAGATGTAGCTTCATCAATTCCTACCATGCTAGGAAATTGTCTTTGTTTAGCTTTGGGATCTCCCTCCTGTAAGACATCTCTGATCTTTAGCTTAGGCCTTGAAACCTTTCCTGAAATCACTTGAAGCTCTGATACCAATTGTTAGAAATGAGATAAGTAACTAAGATGGGAGGGGTGACTCAATTACTCCAAAACAAAATCCTTGTCCCTTAGATGTATTAAACACTTTAACATTGTTACTTGGGTTTTCCTTCTGTATCTCGGGTGTCAAAGCAATCTTTAATGAAATTATACTTTAGAGATTAGGTGTAGAATCATAAAACAAGTAACAAGTACACATATGAAACTAAGATTTAACGTGGAAACCCAATATGGGAAAACCACCAATGTAACTATTCACTATTTTTCACTCTTCTGAAGTGAGCCGTGTTAGGAGCACACCCTCTTAAAGGCTACAATAACACACTGTTAGGTGTGACCTTGTTAAAGGATTTAATCACCCTGTCAGGAGTGGCCTTGTTAGAGGTATATAACACTTCAATCTGGAAATTCTACCTTGTGAGAGGATTTACAAAAGACTATTAAGTCTACTCTGTTAAGATATTTTGATCACTGCTACAATTATTAGAAAGTAACAATGGATTGACCTGTATGTGTAAGCAATTGTCTTTGTTGATTTAGATCTCTGCCTGATTATAACTAGATCCTTGATGATCATATATTCTATTGTAGCTCTGTGTATTTTATACTTAATCAGAATCCCATCTAATTTCACCTTCACCCCGCATGTCACAAAATTCCACACTTTTGCCTTTTCACTTTCGCTTCCACACTTCAATAACATCAACACCTCATATTCAATCCAAATTTTACCTTTCATAAATACATGGTAAGCTCTGCCAAGTCATCTTGAATAAATTGTAAATGATAAATCATAATATAGTCAGCCTCATATAACCATTAATTACATAATATAAATCATTGTTACTCGGCTACAACTGAATGCCTGACCAAGATTGAAATGCCTTAGTGAACTCCGTCAACACTGAACTTCTTCAATGCCCAACCTTAACTTATTCTTTTTACCGACTGTGCTCGGTCTAAAGTAGACATTAGTGTAAAACCAATACATAACTGTATATACATGTGTAACATCAATGACAATACACAATTGAATAATTGTCTTCAACAGTCCCTTCAATCCTAATCTTCTACCATTCCTCCATTTTATCACCTAGTTGTGGATGCAATGTCCACATCTTCTCAAACCTAAAGGGAAATTCCTTTTCATAGATATAGGATCAACCAAAAAATTAGTGGGTTGTGATAAGATTTGACCCTCAAATGGGCAGATAAAGAGAAAAAATAATGTAAAAACTAATCATCACTAAGAAAATCTCTGTCAAGTCTAACCTGAATCAAATCCTTTCCTCTTCTTCTATTATTCTAGGTATAGTTAGTTCCCTGCATTTCAAATCATGAAGGGAATGTTCATTAATGAATTTCATCAAATCCATTCTACTATGTATGTTCAATTGACTTTGCCCCATTTTTTCATTTTCTTTCAAGGGGATATTAAAATCTCCCATGACAATCCATCTTTCAGAATCAAAACTTCTTCTCAGTTGAAATATATTGTTCCAAAAAGCCTTTCTTCAAGCTTTGGTATTAGGAGCATAGATGTTGGTAAGAACCCAAGAAGTCCCATCATAATAGTGACTAAATCTGATACATGCCAAATTTTTTCCTTGATAGATAACATCACCTTTAATATTATCATATTTTGAAAGGCTAGAAATACCCCTGAAGCCCCCTAAGAATAACCCCCACAAATTTTACCATTTCTAAAAAAATTTCAACTTTCAACTTTCTCTTTAGACATTTTAGTCTCTTGAATCAAAAAAATATTGGGCTTATTATCTCTAATCATATTCCTAACCAAATCTTTCTTATGAGGATTATTTAATCCCCTAATATTCCAAGAAATTATCTTCATACCTTAATAAAGGAGCTTGTCTCTAGGATAGTATTCTAGATTCCATCTTCTATATTCTTGTTGACCTCCATGGCTCTCTTTCTTTGACTAGAATGTCTTCTTGGGGAAGGTTTTACCCCTACCACATCCCCATTTTTAGTACTCCTTGTGTTTCTGGAAGGAAAATTATTCTTTTTCTTATTATTCTTAGATTTTCTAGCATCCTCGCAAGCTAGAGATCCATCATCAAGTGACCCCATAAAACCTGATTAGTCATTTCAACATCCCCCCATTTTAGAATTTGGATCTCATAAAAACTACTACTTGTCACCTCTAAAGAGATATATGATAAATTTGATAGTCCTTTTCCCTAAACTATGCACTTTTTAGCATCTTGAAACTCACTAGCATCCATCATGCTTTCTTCCTATAGAGATGATCCTGATACCTTGATCTGCTCAAGCATACCTGCCACAACATCCTTCACTAGACTCAATCCTGAGCTATCCTTAAAAATTGAAGCCTCCTTTTTATTACTGTCCACCTCCTCATCAAAGGTGTCTCTAACTATCATCTCATTGGTACTTACATTTTCCCTTTTTTATTTCCTCCAAACACCCATTCCTCATTTCTCCACACAGACCTTGTAGGTAGCCATTGCTATCCTCATTTCCACCCTTAATATTAATGCTATTCTCTTCATTGTCTACATGATCTAAATTCTTAGTGTCACACCCAACCTCTGTAGTAAGAGATCTCCTAAAATAATCTAACCCATGATCCTGTTGTTTCCAAACAGGTTCCCACCTCTTCATCTTCCTCTTGACAACCATACTCGGGCATTTCTTCACCCAATGACCAATTTTATTATAGTGGAAGAAATAAAAAGGAATAAATTCATATTCATTCCTTTTCTCCTAGGAGCCCAACTTAGATTGAATAGTGATAGACTCAGGCATATTGGCAACCTGAATCACCCCAACAAAAATTCTTGGATAAGTTAATCTTCTCCTGGAAGCTATAACAGGGTCCATAGATAATAGCTCACCAAAGGAGCTAGAAATCCCCATGAAAACATCCTCCACCCAATACTCCATAAGAAATCATGTAAGTTTAATTTATACCAGGGCCTGGACCACCGACTCATCCTCAAAAATGAGATTAGGTTGCCATTTTTAGATAATCGAAGTGGTTTTGCCTATCATTAAAGGCCCATTACATAAAATATTCCTACGGTCCTCTTCACAGGAAAAAAAAATGAAATCCAACCCTTAGTCATGGCTACCACATCAACTTTTCATTTTAAAAACCATTTCCTCTTACCATAAGCACGAACCACCTCAATTTTTGGCCTGACACAAAAAAATTGCCGACAAGAGAGTTTTCCATCCTAGCAATATTGGAGTCTATGATTGGGTCTGGGAAAGCAAAGGAAAAACTACCATAAGTTGGGTTCAAAATGTTCTTAATAGGGGGTAATCTTGACTTACCTATGGGTTTTACACCAAAAAGGGAAAACCACTTTTTTGCACCAACTTATCTAGGAACTGAATAATCACAATTTTTGGGCCCCCTACCTAGGTCCCTCGGTGATAGACCAGCATTGGGATTCTTACCTTGCTCCTCATTTCCCTCAGTCTCACAAAGAATATTGCACACATCATAAGGACCTTCTTCTACCCCTGCAATACCATTCCCACCCAAATTCAAATCCAAATTTTAAATTAGGCTCCTCCCACTCCTTGCTCCTCCTCATCCTCCTCCTCCTTCCATTGAAATGAAATAAACAAAAAAACCCTTAATATCATCTTTGTTGTTATCAACCTTAGGTGCCAAATTTCCTTATTCATGAGTCTCCTTTGTACCAGATATCTCACCAACTTCAAATTTGAAAACCCTATTTTTTTTCTTTCACCGTTACTCCTTTGTCTAGATATTTTTTCGTCAAGGTCTGTAGAAATATGTTTGAACTTGTCAAAAATGTTATTAGCACTCTTCAACTATTTTTTTTTTCCATTCTCATCTATTAGATCTTCATTATCTCTTTTGAAATTATCATTTTCTTTATTAGCATCATGTAGGTGTTCCATCAATGCAAAAAATTATTTCTCAGATCTGAAAAGTTCATCCACCTTAGCAGTTATGGTGCAGGAGCACCTAGGTAGGCTAGTTGTGGAAATGTAACCTAGGTTTTTCTCTTTCTTTGTTTTTGATTGTAGTGGTTCTAGCTAGACCACTAGATAAATAAAGGGACCAAGAGTCCTAGTGTGCAAAGTGTTTGTAAGAGGATATGTCTTATTTGTTCATTGGTGACCCTTAGGTCGAATTAGGCCCAATTAGGGCATTTTAGCATTTTGTGGAAAAATAAGCGAAGAGAGGGAATAGAGGTCCTTTTTGGATGTTGTTTCATCATATGTAGTGAATTGGTCAATTTTGGCTAGGGTTTGACCAAGTTTGGCCATCAAACCCAAAAGTTACCAAAAGTTGTCAATGTTGTCATTGACAACATTGACAAATTTTAAGATTAGTTAGCATCTTCGAAGAAATTGGTTAGGTAACTGTCTGAAACCAACCATTTAGTTTTTGGGTCATCTATAGGGATTTTTTTAGTCACGATTCTTTGCCAATTGGTGAATATGTCTCGTTGGGCGTATAGAATTTGGCAAAAAAATGCATAGTGTACTGTTTGATCGGTTTGCCCAGATTTTATAAAAAACACGTTAATTGGTCGGGTTGTTTGCCACTATTTTCATGTACTTTCACTATGGTAGTGGGGTTTTTTACCCATTTATCTATTGTATATTTACTACTATTTTCCATAGGATTAAGGAAGGGGTATTTATCAAGGATCACCATTCGCCAAAGTCCCAATATCCCAAGTTAAAATTTTATTTGCACTAGGACCCAATTCACCATGCATCATAATTCACGGTGCCCCAAATTCCCACCCTATTCACCTAGTCAATTAATTGGAATTACGAGGGATTCACCAAATATTAGTTGTTATCATATGCAAATGTCGTCCCCTTCGCCAAAATTCAAAATAAGCATTTGTATATAAGGATAGTTTCAAGAGATTTAGGAGTACAAAAAATCAGTTGATTCTGAGCTAACAATTGCGATCGGTAGCGAACCAGAAAGACTACGAGTCCTTAGTATCTTATAATTATTCAAGTAAAATTTTATTGCAGCCTTAGTTTGTTGGAGATGTCATAGTCAAAGTTAAATAGGAAGAGGTCTATTGAAGGTGGAGAATCTGGAGATGTCCAAGAGAGGCCAACGAAATGCAAAAAAATATCTTCATACTTTAACGGGGGCAGACACAATGGTCATGGTGTTGATCAAAGTGAGGAAGGTACATCATGAGAGGAACCTATACAACTTTGAGGTTATCAACTTACACAGGAATCTATTCAACAAATTGGAGAACCTAAAGTTATGGAACCTGATATCTCTCATGAAGATGACCTTGAAGATGAATTTCAAGTAAATAACTAGTGCCAGGATGAATCAATCGACTTCGGTGATGATGATGTTTCAATTAACATTAACACTAAAGGGAGAGGAAAATCAAAAGAAAAAATAGATCGTCAATGGGATATGTCCAGGAGATTTAAAAATGATTAACATATCTATTAACGATTCTTATAATAAAAACAAAACTAAAAAGCACTTCAAATTTCTTAAAACATTTTCATATATTTTTTTGTAGACATACGTTTATGACAATTTACATCATTGCAAAAACCACAGCAAGCTGCTACCACCAGAGGGAGAAATAGTAGAGACTAGGACAAGGAGTCAGGGATAGGGACATAGTTAGGGACTATCTGGCTTAGGCTCCCTTCCTTCTATATGGAACTTTGAAGAGAGGATAATCTTGGAGAATTCTTCTAGCCATCGAAAGTCCTCGGTATCCTCCAGGTTGTGCCACTTCTGGAGGAAATCCCTCCCAATCTGTGCCTACTTCCAATGACACATGAGCTATTCAACATCAAGGTTTAGTAGAAATGGTTTCCTGGGAACAATTTCTTCTAGTTGTAGAATCCTCGGCAAATCATTTGCCCAAGGAATACCAAACCCAATTTTCGCAAATACAATAACATTCACATCATCTCTAAGGTACTCTTTTCTAAAACATTTCCTCAGAAGCATGATAATTTCCACCTTTTACCCACCTAGGTCCAACAGAGATGCCATGAACTAAGATGAAATGTCCATGTTAACTCTATACCAGGAGGAGGAGTTGTGAGGAGTTACCTTGTTGGCCAAGAAAGTCCATTTCTTGTGTAGACAGTGAAGGAGGCCTAAAACTCTGAATTTTAGGCATGAAAGTAGGAAGGACTATACAGATACTTCAGGGGCCTAAAAACTAGAAAACCTTTAGTGTCTCTAAAAAGGGTGTCAAGATCCTAAGCCTATTTGGCACTTGTTGAGATATTTTCACAAGATAATGCAGAAAAGGTGTCCAAATAGGGCTTATTGCTTGTAGCCCTATTTTGGGGGTAATTACATTGGTTCTTGGAGCTCATTTGTGTTTTTTGAGAAAAGTGATTTTGTAGGGGTTGGAATTGGTCCTGTTGACATCTTCCTATGCTGCCTTTTCAATTTGGTGAATATTGGAATCCATTTGAATTAGATTCTACAAATGGACAAGAAAGACCAATTTGGGTCTAGAATGAGGTTTGCAAAGTTGTGAGTTCTATCTTGTTGGTGTTTACTAGTTGAAAGAAATTAGGATATTGTGATAAGATACCTAAGGAGCCTAGGGTGAATAGAAGAACCCTAGAAGGTCAGTGATTGACCTAAGAGACCCTAGAAGAGGTCTAAGGAGCAAGACTAGTACTACATCAGAGTGGTATCAAAGCAAGTTGAGAAACTTTGGAAAGCTGGTTTATGTCAGAGGTGGAATCTTGTGGTTCTACAAAGATGGTGACAAATGTAGAATTAGCCAAGGATATGGAGGAGCATAAGGAGAAAAATAGACTCCTTGAGGGTACTTTGAAAGCAATGAGAGTGAGGATGGAAGAACTAGTAGATGCTACTAGGAAGAAAGAATATGAAGCAGAATCCAGTAGTAAGGGTAAGAAGAAGATGGAGGAAGAAGACTACATACCCAAACCTGACCTAGTGTTGAATAAGGAACCTTTCTTGAAGGCCATAAAGGCACTAAGTGGCAAAGCTTTGGAGGGAATACCTTTATTTGGAGGAAAGAAGGATATTGAGGCAATCATGGACTAGATTGAAGCAATGGAAAATTATTTTGAATGTGTAGGGATAAGTGAGGCCCAAAGGGTTAAAGTGGCCAAGTCTAGACTCAGAGGGTCAACTTTGACTTGGTGGAAATACCTTTAGGATGAGAGGGTAAGTATGGGAAAGCAACCAATAGAAAATTGGAATGCTATGGTAACAAAATTTAAAGAGAGTTATCTTCCAGAGGACTATGAAATACAACTCCATAGGAAGAGACAAAACTTGAAGTAGAAAGATCTAGATGTGGCCTCATATACTGAGGAATTGCAAAGACTATGTTTAAGGTCTAAGTTACAAGAAGAAGAACCAATCAAAGGGGATAGCTACTTGGGTGGGTTGAAGTGGAACATCTAAGAGGAGTTACGTCTATGGATGCCTACTACCATCCAAAAATGTAATTAGTTGGCTCTAAAGGTGGAAGAGAAGAATAAGAAGAAAGGGGATTCTAATTTCAAGAACAATAATAACAATAGAGGTAGAGGAAGAGAATAGAGGGGTCAAAGAGGAGGCTACCAAGGAAGGGGTAGTGAACAAAGGTCCCAAGGAGAAAACAAGTTGACAGAGCAGCAGACTTAGAAAAATTCAAGAGGAAGCTATAAAAAAGGCAGGGGTAACAATGGGGGTTCCAACAGAGGAAGAGGAGGTAGGAGTGGATCCTACTTTGCTACAATGAAATGCTATTACTGTGGGAAACTAGGGCATCTATCTTACAGATGTACTGATAAGCCCTCTACAGAAAATAGTGACAAAAGAGTAGCATATGGACATGAGGATACTCTTAGTGTCGAAACTCCATAGGTGGACCATTTAGACTCAGAAATGGCTGAGAACTTGATGTTTAGAAGAGTCCTAATAAGGCAGCCAATCAAGGATGAGCCCAAACATAGGAGGGCACTGTTTAGAATCACATGCAAGATTCTTGGAAAAGTATGTAAAGTGATTGTTGATTCTAGGTCCACTGACAACATCATTTTAGAGGAGGTAGTAGTGAAGCTAAAGCTAGCCAAAATACCCCATGTGAACCCTTATAAGGTGACATGGCTCAATAAAGGCCAGAGTGTCTTGGTCAATGAGAAAACATGGGTAGAATTTTCCATAGCAGGATATAAGGACAGATTACTTTGTGACATCCTTCCAATGGATGCTTGCCATTTTCTTCTTGGGAGGACTTGGCAGTTTGATAATGGAGTAGTATATGATGGGAAGGAGAACTCCATTACATTTAAGAAAGGAGGAAATACATTCAAAATTCAATCTTTATTAGAGGATGAGGAACCATAGAGTAAGACTCCTAAGGTCATGTTATGCAGTGGTAAGGTGTTTTTGAATGACATTAGAGATGATAAGGGAGAAGGTTATGCCATTGTGCTAAGACCTAAGGAGGGGGAGACACCAGTAAAGGAACCACTACCAAAGGAAGTGGAATAATTGCTTGAGAAATATAAGGAAATTGTGATTGATGGCACTCCTGCAACCCTACCACCTAAGAGGGTTATAAGTCATCAACTAGAATTTGTACTAGGGGCATCCTTTTCCAATAAAGAAACATACAAGTTGACTCTAGATCAGAACTTGGAGGTAGCAAGACAAGTACAAGAACTCTTGGATCAAGGCTTGATCAAGAAGAGCATTAGCCCATGTGTAGTCCCGGTTGTTTTAGCATCAAAGAAGGGGCGAAAGTGGAGATTATGCATAGACTCAAGGGCTATAAATAGGATTAAAATTAGGTATAGATTCCTAATCCCAAGGATAGAGGATCTTACAGATTGCCTAGGTGGGGCAATGTATTTCACAAAGCTAGATTTGAAAAGTGGTTATCACCAAATTAGGGTGAAGGAAGGTGATGAATGGAAAACAACATTCAAAACCATAGATGGGTTATATGAATGGCTTGTGATTCCATTTGGCCTCTCTAATGCTCTGAGCACATTCATGAGGCTCATGAACGAAGTGCTCAAGGATTTCACTGGAAATTTTGTAGTGGTATATCTTGATGATATACTTATTTTCAATAAGACAAGAGAGGAACATGGAAAACATGTGGAGGAAACATTGAAGAGGTTGCATGAAGAGAAGTTGGCCATTAACCTTGAGAAGTGTGAGTTCTTTAAGCAAGAACTAGTTTACTTGGGCTTTGTGGTGTCCAAGTGGTCTTTGAAGATGGACAAAGACAAAGTTGTTGCAATCTTGAACTAGCCTCCGCCTACCACAGCCACTGAGTTAAGGAGTTTTCATGGCCTTTCCCAATTTTAAAAAAAAATTATTAGGAAATTTAGCGGAATATGTGCTCCATTAATGGATACTATTAAGGGTGGGGTCAAAACTAAGTTTAAATGGACTTTGGAAGTTGAAAAATCTTTTGAGATGTTGAAAAGATAAGTGGCTACTCAACCTGTCCTACAGTTGCCAAGCTTTGATAATTTATTTACCATTGAGTGTGATGCTAGTGGAATGGTAGTAGGGGTTGTGTTAAGTCAAGAGGGTAGACCTATTGCCTTCTTCAGTGAAAAATTAAATGAGGCCATGAAGAAATATTCTTCTTATGACTTAGAGATATATGCTCTAGTCCAATGTTTGAGGAAATGGAGGCATTATCTATTGCCTAAATAATTTTTGGTATTTACTGATAATAAAGCCCTTAGCTACATCAACACACAAGAAAAGCTAAGTAATAGGCATCTAAAGTAGATGGAATACTTGCAGGCATTCACTTTTACTATCAAGCACAAGAAGGGTCAACTCAACAAGGTGGCAGATGCTTTGAGTAGGAGATTGTTAACAATGCAAGAAGTCCACTTGAATATCATTGGGGTTGAGAGTTTCAGAGACCTATACAAGTTAGATGAAGAGTTTGGTGAGGCCTATAAGGTATGTGTTGACTTTGAGAACCATTTTCATAGCAAGTTCTCTGATTATACCTTATAGAATAGTTTTTTTTTTAAAGGTAATTAGTTGTGTGTACCCAAGGGGTCAATGAGGATGAACCTCATCCAAGAGAAGCATAATGGATCTCTAAGTGGTCATTTTGGTAAGAAAAATACCTTGGAGTTGGTCCAAAGGTTTTACCATTGGCCAAAATTTGTGAGGGATGTCACCAAGTATGTAGAACAGTGTGTTGTTTGCATGAAGGAAAAAGGAGGAATGAGTAATGCATGGTTGTATCAGCCTCTACTATCCGTAATAGACCATGGGAGTGTGTAAGTATTGATTTCATTGTGGGGTTACCCAAAACTAAACATGGGTATGATAGCTCATTTATGTAGTTGTTGATAGATTTAGTAAAATGGGACATTTCATTCCATGCAAGACTACAAATGATGCTAGCAACATGGCTTATTTTTTTTCAAGGAAATAGTAAGGATTCATGGTCTTCCTTTGAGCATTGTCTTTGATAGAGATGTAAATTTTATGAGTCATTTTTGGAGAACTTTGTGGACAAGGCTGGGTACTAACCTATCTTTTGGTTCAGCTTACCACCCTCAGACTAATGGCCAAACTAAGGTGGTCAATATAGTGCTAGGTAACCTCTTTAGGTGCCTCACTAAGGTATATGGATAGACTTGGGATGTGGTCATTCCTCAAGCAGAATATGCTTACAATGATAAAGAGAATAGGATGACAGGAAAGAGTCCATTTGAGGTGGTTTATGGCATGCATCCTAGGGGTGTTTATGAGCTGAGGGACCTTGGTGGAATGGAGTACAGAAGTGGCCATGTAGAAGACTTCACTTCTCCCATGAAGGAGATACAAGATCAAGTAAAGAAGCAGATACAGGATAGTCAACTTAAGTTTAAAGCCAAAGTGGATGAGAAAAGGAAGGATGTTCAATTTGAAGTAGGTGACTATGTGATGGTCCACTTGAACAAATCTAGATTACAGAAGGGTGTCCCTACCAAACTTCAGATGAAAAGTGTGGGACCATGCAATATCTTAGCTAAGTATGGAGCTAATGCATATAAGGTGGACTTACCATCAGATTTGAGCATCTCTCCCATATTCAATGTTCAAGACCTCATACAGTTTAGGGGACAGATGGTAGACATCAACCCAACTAGTCAAGGGGTCAATGCTAATGTGGAGGTTACTGTCTTACCTCCAAAGTTTCCTATGGTGGCTGATAAAGTCCTGGACTCCCAGGTCAAGAAGACCACTAGACACAAAGTCTACATGGAGAATTTGATTCAGTGGAAGGGAAGACTAGAATTAGAGGTGTCATGGATTGCAGAGTTAGATTTCAAGAAGGTGGGCATCTCAGAGGAGCTACTATCCACAGGAGTGACATGACTTCTTCCTTTGGGGGGAGTATGGTGTAGGAGCACCTAGGTAGGCTAGTTGTGGAAATGTAACCTAGGGTTTTATTTTTCTTTGTTTTGGCTTGTAGTGGTTCTATCCAGACCACTAGGTAAATAAAGGTACCAAGAGTCCTAGTGTGTGAAGTGTTTGTAGGAGGATAGGTCTTATTTGTTCCTTGGTGACCCTTAGGTCCAATAAGGCCCAATTACAGCATTTTAGAATTTTGTGGAAAAATAAGCCAAGAGAAGGACTAGAGGTCCTTTATGGATGTTGTTTCATCATATGTAGTGAATTGGTCAAGTTTGGCTAGGGTTTGACCAAGTTTGGCCATCAAACCCAAAAGTTGCCAAAAGTTGTCAATGTTGTCATTGACAACATTGCTAAATTTTAAGACCATTTAGCATCTTTGAAGAAATTCATTGGGTAACTATCTTAAACTAACCATTTATTGTTTTTTTCTTCTATATAAGACCATCCTTGAGATTTTTGAAGGGTTGGAAAATTTTAGAACTTTCATGTATGGGCTGTGTTAATCAATAACACTGTGGATTTGTGTGTTCTGAGGTGATCGGGCAATGTAATGGATTGAAAGTGTTTTTTTATGGTCTGATTCTTTTAATTTAGGTTATTATTTAACTTCTTGTGGTTTTATTTTGGTAGTTTGAATAGTTTTGATTTCTTTTGTAAAATCTTGAAATTTTAGTCCAGTCGCAGGTCTTGTTTTGAGCACTAGTTACAAATGAAGTATTAACTTTCTTTTCCATTGTGGCTTTGGCCTGGGCTCTTGGATTATGTAATTATACTCCATGTACATTTTTTATAGAGTAGGTTGGGCCCTGGAAGTGGTGGAAACTACTTTTAAGATGATGCCATAGGCGAGCCAGAGTAGCATGGCTAGGGATCATCAGAGGTTGCAGAGCTATCTAGAGGGATTGAAAGAATCGTGTAAAGGAATTGGATTCAATGGAGGACCCCCAACTAGGAGGAGGATTTGTGAGGAGTTACCTTTTTGGCCAAGAAAGTCCATTTCATGTGTAGACAGTGAAGGAGGACTAAAACCCTGAATTTTAGGCATGAAAGTAGGAAGGACTATACAAACACTTCAGGGGCCTAAAACCTAGAAAATATTTAGTGTCTCTAAAGGGGTGTCTAGATCCTAAGCCTATTTTTCACTTTTTGAGACATTTTCCCAAGATAATGTAGAAAAGGTGTCCAAATAGGGCTAATTGCTTGTAGTCCTATTTTGGGGGTAATTACATTGGTTCTTGGAGCTCGTTTGTTTTTTTGGATGAAAGTGAGTTTGTAGGGGTTGGAATTGGTCCTTTTGACATCTTTCTATGCTTCCTTTTCAATTTGGTGAAGATTGGAATCCATTTGAATCAGATTGTACAAATGGACAAGAAAGACCAATTTGGGTCTAGAATGAGGTTTGCAAAGTTGTGAGTTCTATATTGTTGATGTTTACTAGTTTAAAGAAATTAGGATCTTGTGATAAGATACCTAAGCAGTCTAGGGTGAATAGAAGAAACCTATTAGGTCAGTGATTGACCTAAGAGACCCTAGAAGAGGTCTAAGGAGAAAGACTAGTACTACATCAAGTTAGGGTTTCATCTTTGACTTTTAGGGCATTCTCTATAACTGTCTTAGGTTCATCTACAACTTTCCTTTCTTCTATCTCTTCACCCATTCTTTTTGAGAAGTTTTCCAACTCCCTTTGCATGTTTTATTTTTTTTGTTTTGGTTTTTATAACACCTTATGCATGTCCTTATTATCCTTATCTAACTGTTCATTTTCCAAGGTCAAAAATTCTACCTTAGATTCATCAGATCCACTTTGTTCTGAAAGGTGTTCAACAAGATCTTAACTTTCAATCAACTATTCAAGAAACTCATGTCTCTTAAACATAGATCTCTTCAAATACTCTTTTAAGTTTCTCAAACATATCCTTATCCTCAACAAGTTGTCTTCTATAAAAAACTATGTCTCCTTTAGGGATCTCACCCAAGTTGTTAGGCTTCTTCAAGGGAACTAGGCTCTGATACCATTTTTTAATATATAGAAGCATTGAGAGAGGGGGGTGAATCAGTGTAAACAAGAAATTTACTAATTTAATTGATAATAAGATAATGCTTTTAACCAACTTATAAGATATGAAATATGCAAGAATAACTATGTTGTAGAAGTAAAAAAAATTCAAACATCCACAAAGTATAACTCATAGCACCACTATTTTTATCACGGAAACCCTTGTAAGAGGGAAAAAATCATGATGGGGATGACACCTACAAATATCTTCATTGCAGTAAAAGAGTTTCCCTATGAAGAGCTTACAATACCCTTTTAGGGGCTCACCATGTTAGAAGTGATTAGTACCTTGTTAGAAGTACAATGAGACCTATTAGGACCTATCTTGGTAGAGGATTTAGAAATACTTCTCATAAGTCACCCGATTAAAGGATTTATACAAAAGTACTGTTAAAGTCCATCCTGTTAATAGATTTAATCTTCTAACCTATTAGAGTTAGCCTTGAGAAATGAACTCAAATCAATTGTCTGGAATGACACTGCATTCCTGTAAGATCCAATTTAATCTCTAAACTCTTGACTCAATAATTTTCCTTCATCTCTGATTGTAACAATCAAAACCATGATCAAAAACCCTAAATTATTGAATTAGCTTTACTTTATATAGTTGTTCTTAAGTCGGTTAAAACTTGAAAATAATACCCAAGTTGGCACACAACTTTGACCTAACTCATGAAAAATTGCACCAATTAAACTTAACATGTTAGCCCAAAATGTAATACAAACATTTATTACAAAATACTAACAAAAAATTTATTGCCTTGAACTTTTGATCACTAGGAACCAATCGGTAACTTGATTAGTTCATAGAGAACACAACACCAAAATATTAACTTACATTGAAAGTTGAGTTAACTGGTGTGGTTGTACGTCCAAAATTCTCTGGTTGAAATAAGGCTTTAGAATGATCACACCTCCCAATGTTCTAGCAAACATGATCACTACAAAAACAATTTTGTTACTATCTTCATGTTAACTGGCCAAAAAATTAGCAAGAAATTCTTCACCTATTCATCCTATCAATAGGTTACAACAACCTATTCGCCAAATCTAATAGATTTAATAAGTTGCCATCGACGGAAAAACCAAACTCATCATTTCACCTCAAAAATTCATCATAATGCCAACACCCAAAACACGTCTTATTCAGGAAATTGAGACAACATGAGGATGTATGGTGCATACTCCTTAATTAATCATTACTAGTTTTATTTAACCCTTGAAATTTGCATACAAAACTAGGGATATATGTTGTAGGGATATAGGGCCACTGCATTTCATTTAATCTCTTTGTTTATCATTACCCTACTCACCTATATGAAACTTATTGAAATTGGTTTGGACATTGCAGGCATGTGGGTAAAACATGTCAGATGTTTCCACATCCATGTCATCACCCAGTGGGCCTACAAAACACTTTCCATGTAGACAAATCTCTTCATAGGTAAGTGAGGCGTAATATGGCACATTTCCATTTGGGTTACTTTCACCCCGTACACCCCCACTATACTTTTTCCTCTAGAACATCCCATGCGAGGATGCGAGGTCCACTCCTATCCTTATTTTCATACCTATCTGACTACACCCACTTACCCACACATGAACATCAACTTAATTTACTATGAACATAGGGCCATGGGGGAAATATATGGCTAACACACTTAACCCTTATAACATATATGACACTTAGATTTACAAAGAATAAACCTACGAGGATGTGAGGGGAACAATAAGGTGTAACAAAAAGTTAACAAACCTACTAGTGAAGGGGAATTTGAACAAGCTTAGGAAATAGGATTAGTAGCATTGAAATATTAACTAAACTAGAATGATAATAATCATTAAAAACCCTAAAAACAATATAATCTAATAAATAAATGAGGAACTGAAATAATATACTCAAATGAAGAAAATATTTCTATCTATGCTAATCTACTTCTATTTCCTCTTTTCACTCTATTAGAATTTGGAATTGATGGCACACGGTGTTGATTTCTATAGCATTTTGACTTAGAGATTCAAGAAATACTATGAAAATGATAACTTGATTGAAATAATTGAAATAAGAAACTTGCATAAGTTAGATGCTAAGAAAATTGAGATCCTTGAGGATTGGACTTTAGTATATTTTTTGATTTCAAAGACAAGAGTTTCTAAAATAATTTTTTGAGAGTAGGATTCATTTTTTCAAATGATTTTTGCATCTTTGGAGTTTTGGTGAACTCATAAATTTGATTTTTTTAGATTTTGAATGGTTTTGGAAATTAAATTGAATCAAAAATTTAATTTTGGAGGAATATGAAATTAGTTCAAAATTAAAATAAAATTAACAAGAAATTAGAATTGAGATGAAAATAGAATGAAACTAAAATTAAATTAATTTTGAGGAATTAATTTAATATAAGGGATTTTTTAGTCAATTTAAATAATTAAGGATAAGTATCTAAATTGTGAGAAATTTAAAATGAATTTAATTGAATGGGAAATACTAGTTAATGAAAGGTTAATTAATAAACTAATGTTAATTATTTAACATTAGATAGATTTTTGTAGTGCTAGATAGGTTTTCAAAGATGTCACATTTCATTCCTTTCTAGAAGACTAATCATGATGATCATGTAGCAGAATTGTTTTTCAGGGAGGTGGTGAGACTACATAGTTTAGCAAAGAGCAAAATTTCATATCGGGACACCAACTTTGTTGAGTACTTTATGATAACTTTGTGGACAATGTTGAAGATAGATTTGAAGATCATCTCAGCACACCATCCACAAACTAATGGAAAGACATAAGTGGTGAATTGGAGTTTGGGGAATATGTTGAGGTGATTGGTTTGAGATAAAGCAAAAGGATGGGATTTGATTTTACCAAAGGAATATTTTGCATATAAGAATTCTATCAATAGGAGAACTTGTAAATCACCATTCTGGATAGTATATGGAAATAGTTCCAAAAATGCATCAAAAGTAGGAAAGTTGGACAAAAGAGAGACAAGTAGTGTTGGAGATGAAGCCTTTGTAGAATACTTGAAGAATTTGCATGAGGAGGTAAGGAAGAATATTAATAAAATGAATACACAATACAAGGCTAAGGAAGATACAAAAAGGAGGCATAAGGAATTCTAGGTGGGGGATGAAGTCATGGTTCATTTGAGAAAGGAGACATTTCCAGTAGGAACATACAATAAGTTGAAGATGAAGAAGTTTGCACCATGAAAGATACTAAAGAAGGATGATTCAAGATATGCTTATGAATTAGAGTTTCCTAGTGAACTCAATATTTCACCAGTATGTAACATTTTAGATCTGACAAGATATCATGATGGAGGTGTTCAGGATCATATCATAGAAGCACAGTGGAATATTCTAGCAACTACTTGAGTTAAAGAGGAGATTGAAGATATATTGGATAGTCATGTTAGAAGAAGAAAAATGAACAAGACATATGAAGAATATTTGGTCAAATGGAAGGGATGACATGTGGCAGATTCATGATGAATGTTAAGTGAGGAGGTTAACCATCTTGGTTTTCCTTTGAACACTTGAGATGTGACAAGGTTACTTCTCAAATTACCTTGAGTGTCTGATGCAGGAGCATCCTGGCTGTAAGGGAAATCTTGTATCATCCAAAAATATTTTCTAGTTTCTTTTAAAGAAGGGCTATCTTTGTGTAGAGCTATTATTTATGGAAATTTACTATTTTTAGAAATTTTTTCCCGTTAGCTCTGAATGTCCTATTTTATTCCCTAGAGATTCATTTTGATTATATCATCCTGCCAGTAAAGTTTCATTGCAAGATCAAGTCTAGTTTTGAAGATATTGAAAAAAAAATTGTATTGCTCATAGGGTACAAGAACTTTGAACTCAATTTTTAAGGCTTTAGTTGCTTTGAATGGGGTCAAAACCTTCGTTGTCCAGAGATTTGCAAGTGATACTTTGTAGAGGTCTTTGCGACATTTCTAAATTAGGGTTATAATAGCTAATCAGGTTAACAGGCATTGAATTATGGTCTCCAGAAGTTGCGCTACATCAAACACCAGAAAATGAAGTTCCTTAAAAATTTATTTTGAGTTGTGAAAGTTATTTGGGGCCTATTCTAATTTAATAAAAAAGAATAATAATATCTTAGGGATGGTTGAAATTAATATTTAGGGTTAAAATTTTTAGAACCTTCTTGGGCGCTTAAATTGCCTATATAATGAAGGCCCATAGGGTTATCTAGGACATTTTTTTGGGATATGCATCTGGCAGCTCTGGCTTGCAGAATATTCTAATGAGAATGCCCATGCAGATGTGCATTTTATATTTTTGAACATTGTAATTCCATTTCATTGGAGATAATAGAAAGTCCATTTCTTGTCCTTAAAATTTTCATGTTTTTCTCAATTTTTTTCTATGTTTGTGTTAATAAGGGGAGTACCCTTTACCAAATTTCCTGGATATATTGAGAGGAAGAGGAAGATATTTCTTGGAGACATTAAGAGGAAAAGGTTTCCTAGATATATTAATAGGAAGAGATTTCCTTGATCGATTGAGAGGAAGAGATTTTCCAAGAGTACAATGTAAGGAAGAGATTTCCAAGATAAACTATAGAAGAAGGGGAAAGAAAATTTCAGCAAGGAAGGTGAAGTCAATTATTATTATTGATAGAAATTTATATACTTTATACTATGAATTTTTTAGATTCTTTCAAAGAATATTTTTAGCACAAGTTATTTGCACAAGTTAGGAGTGAGAGTTTGGAGAGAGAGAGGAGATTGTGAAGCTGAAATAGTTACTATGGAAATCTTGTAATTTATTGAATGAGTCCCTTATCTTGAAGTTGAATAAAAAGTGTATTTGTAGGTTTTATTCATTAGAGATTTTAGGATGATATCACAATAGTGGGCCTCATTTGTTGGGATGAATGAAATTCAGTTTTAAAATTAATTTTCAAATTTAATACCTCCGTCCCAAGCCATGTGCCTGTAAAAAGGGCGTACAAGCTTTCAAAGGAAAATAATGACGTGTGGGTTCTTGTGTGAAGACCCCCCTATGCATGAACTACCCCATGTAGGGGTGTTTCCGTGAAGATTCTCTTCATGCGAACACCCCTTTGGCTAGATTTTTTGTATCTTTCCAGCCACCGATTTCACTTTCACATTTTAGTATTGAAGATCTTGTAGACATTGGCCTTAGATAAAACTAGTAATGCCCATAGCAACATCAGCACATCCTGAGCTTTTTTTACCTCTTTGGGTTTTCATTTGTATCAAGTACATGGATTTTTACCCTTTTTATTGTAAATTATAGGTTTTATATAGTGACATATTTCCCCTTAATATGAGTGATTACAATATATTACCCCTTAACACACCTAGGACCTCGTATTAGGATCTTTTGTGATATGGGATTCCATAACAACCCTTATTATGACATGATGACCCTTTAAGATGACCTATTACAACATATGACACCTAAGACCCCTTATTAGGACCTTTTGTGACATAGGATTCCTTAAAAACCCTTATTATGACATGGGGGCCCTTTAAAATGACCTATTACAAAATATGACCCATTAAGACACCTATGAACCCTTATTAGGACCTTTTGTGACATAAGATTCCTTAACAACCCTTATTATGACATGATGATCCCTTAAGACCTAATAGAACTAATAGAACCGATTAAGACCAATTAGTACATCCTATGACCCTTTAGTACTATTAGTACATCCTTGGACACTTTAGGACCCCTATTATGATATAAAAATCTTTAAGAACCCTCATGACCCTTTAAAACACCTAGGATGACCTATTAGAACTCTTTACAAATTCTTAAGACCCTTTATGACATAGGACCCCTTAAGATGACCTATTAGAACATATATGACCCCTTAAGATACATAGGACCCCTTATTAGGACCTTTTGTGACATAAGATTCCCTAAGATTCTATAAGAATCCTTAGTATGACCTATTATTGCATAATAGATCCTATTATGACATATGACCCATTAAGATGACCTATTACAACATATGGCCCCTTAAGACAACTAGGACCCCTTATTAGGACCTTTTGTGACATAAGAATCCTTAAAAGCCATTATTGTTTAAATATAATGTATAGTTAGATCTTTTTTCAAAATTTGTACTTTATTACATATCCATTATTTAGTATTGAATTTAAGCATAATTTTAGATTTAGATATTAGTTTCCATTTTACATCGAGTTGTAACATGTAATTAATTGTTAACACTTAGTTCACAAGTTACACCTAGATGCCCACACACGATTCTAGAGATGATGCACCTCATGATATACCAACTAAGGAAGTACCTTGCACTCTAGATATTGCAAGAATTTTGGAGATTGTACAGATATAAATGGATTGATGTAGAGACTCCATCAATACATCTAAGATTTGGTTCTAAGAAGATATTTTTAGTACTATATTTTGGAGTTTGGAGCAGTTGACTATGAGATTGAGATATCAGTCTTCTTTTACACCATAGGTTATTGATACTATTTTTTGAGAGTTGAGAGCTGAGGTCTCAAATGATCTTTCCTTAGAGACACTTCAGAGCTATATCTCTAAGGAAATCATCAAGAAAGAGGTTTTCCCATTTTTTAATGGGAAGCCTAATGTAAGGGCCTATCAGGTTATTAGTTGTGAGATTCTTCAAATAGCATGCATGATATACCCCCAATTTCTTCTTGTGCATGGTTGTTATCCTAATATTGACCATATTCCATTATAATTTTCCAAGTAATTGTATGTTGAGTTGTGTTTGGAACTCAGGGTAAACTATTTAGACCTTCTAGGATATTTCATTCATGGATATGGTAGAGTGATAGACCATGATCAATATCGTAGGCCTGATCAAGTCATAACTTCTCATAGATATTTGGTTGGATAAAGGACTTCAACAGTGGCACTAGTGATGACTGCTACTGTAGATAGAGAGATCATTACTTCCTAGACAAAAGTAGCCAAAAGAATAGGGGAGATTTATTTTTCATCCACCTCCATCATTTATGAGATGTTGTTAGACTTACACAGGGTCTTTTATTTCCTCCAACCCAGGACACACAATCTATTCATGCACAACATAGTTCATATCACTCTACAGAGCCCTCTACACCCAATGATCAGTCTGCATCTCGAGAGCTAGGCATATGGGTTGGAGATGTATGCATCATTATTGATGGCCTAGACACATTTCATGAGAAGATGTGAGGGTTGTGTTAGGTGGACACTGGAACTGATATTGGATCATATATGGATTTGTAATTGCATCCTAGAGCTTAAGACTCTACAACACTCCCCTCCCAGCTACACACACCTACACTCTTAATTAATAGAGATGGTCAGGACTGGAGGTGTTGTGGGTGATGCAGTTTATGTTCATGATATGATGGTGAAATGCAGTGATGATCCTCCTCCTCCTGAGACCTATGTATATAAAATTTTCTTTTCTCTTTTCTAGGATTTTTAGCGAACAATTAATTATAGATGTGTGTATTGATGTCTTTTATATGTATAATATTTTGCAGGCATAGTTAGTAGAGCACATTACATCTTGTGTGGGCTTGGAGAATCTTCATAGGAGAGATTTAGTAGATGCGAGGCCTAGTAGTGGTCAGGTACTTTTTAAATATATTTAAGTATAAACATGCATGTGTAAACTTGTGTATTTATATATTTCAAGTACTTTATATAATATATAATATGCATGTATATAACCAACTGTTGTACTAAATTTATAGGGTTCAATGGATGCTTAACAACCAAAGGATTCTTGTGACACTCGGTCAGAGGGTTTCTCTATTCATATGCACCTAGATGACTCCATAGTTTAGGACATGTTACCCAGATCTTTGATTTGAGACTCATTATATATTTCATTATTATATGTTTTATATTTTCAGTTTATGATTCCAGACATATATTTATGTGCTCTCTAGAGATAGACATCGATGATTTATGTGTTAAACATTTATGGTTAACCAATCTCTAGATGGTTTATTATTTAAAATTATATAGATTTATGATTAGCTTCTAGATGATTTATACATGTGTTTATGTTTTTCATGTATAAATATAGATAGACATATTTATGTGTTTATGATTTGATTTGATTAGATGATAATACATTTAGATGGTTTCAATTGATTAGATGATTTGATAGTTGATTAGATTAGTATACACATACATAAGATTTGATTTGATTAGATGATGTGATATAAGATGGTTATACAAATATATGATTTTATTCTAGTTGATTATACATGGATCTATCAATTTGATTCAAATCTAGATACTTTTATTTTATTAGATTATGTATACATAATCAAGTGACACGTTATTAATCAAGTAATATATTTCAAGTACATAAAAGAATTCATAAAGTTATATATTAAAACCATTGACAATAAGTAATCTAAGTAATCTACAAAGTTAACATGTCATAAGTAATCTAACTAATTTCATCCATTTAGTATTCAATTTAATGTCATAAATAGTCTAACTAATATATAATATCATCCATGTTATGTGTTATGGGGAGGTCTTAAGGGGATGTCTTAAGGGGATCTTTAACTAATAAATTTAATCTAATATTAATATCATAAAAAACTAACACTAATATATAAGTAATGGAACATAAATAATCTAAGTAATCTAGAACTAACATGGCATAAATAATCTAACTAATGTCATTAGTAATCTAATTAATATTATAAAAAATAACAAGTTATTATATAACTAATGGAACATGAGTAATATAAGTAATATCATCCATATAGCACATTCACTTCAAATATATATCATGCTTGATGCAAGATCAACCACCATCATGTTCACCTTTTCTATGTCCACTGTCAAAGAAACTCTAGACATGTCGTATGTTTTAATTACGATGATATCTACATAGTGCATAAAATGGTGTGGATGATTTGAATTGTGTAGTGTTCTACATAATGAATTTCATGCTCTTTATCATCACTTATATTAAAATGATATTCCTTCTTGATGGTCCCATGCTTCAAATGTGCTTTTAATACTATCCAAATCTAATTGTGCATGTCAATAACACACATGTACCATAATAGTAATCTTCTCTAAAAATAGTATTTTGATTGAATTGCCTTTTGATAAACAAAGGAATAGTTTTCTATGAAATCAACAACTGATAGAATAGTTCCAACTCAGAAATTGTCTCTTAGTGTTTTGAATTGGTGTGCTTGCCACTTTGCAAATAAAGAATGATGAATGTTGGGTTGAATCATTTTTAAAAAATTTTCCATAAATAATCCAACAATTATGTCCTCTTCAAAATATTATGAAATTTTGGATTATTTCCCAATTTTTGTTTCATTCTTTACATATTTGTAACTACTACAATTTACCATCTTGTTTACATCAATCTTTACATTTTTCAAAGGAAAAAGACCCAAAAAAACACTTATTTCACATTTTTTTTTATGTAATTTATTTGACCAACCGCATCATCTCTTTTGTCACAAAAAATGGATGAGGTGAACTCACTTCGTCTAGTAGGAGGAGCATATTTAAAACCATAAGTGTCATCTACAAACTTTTGAAAAACCTGATAGTGGAGATCAAATTCAATATGATAACATCAACAACAAGTTTCAAATGGCTCTATTGTCTTCCACCATGTTTTGATCTGAGTTGGAAGTCTGTACAACCATTTGGTGAGATCAATTCATTGATTGTGATATGTTCATTAACTCCTTGTCTATCCTTCTATATTTTGATGTGATCACATATCTCTGTTTAATCGTGCATTGTCATCACTTTTTGTATTGCAATTAAGTTTGGCCTCATGTTGTCCTTCTATCTTTATTACAGTTGTCAATCCTTGATTATTATTATTATATCTTTTTTTGGTAATTTTTCTTTGAATTCTATTTATTTTTCCCTGCTTTCTTTTATGTATTCTTTTGGTTCTTTTACTGGTTTCTTTCACTGTTTTTCCATGTTGGAATTTTTCTGTGTCTTTGCGTTGTTCAAAATGTCTGGGAACCCTAGCTCTTTGGTGGGTATTATAACTCAGGTGGAAACCTATTCAACCTATTATTCATTACATATGGATTAATACCCATGCAATTACAGAGTTTTTCTTGAGGTTGAGGACAGGGTGAAGCTGTTTGTTGGTTGCATTAAGGATGAAATGTTGGCAACAGTGTTCTTTTGTGAATGTCCTCACATTTTCTATGGTATTAAGAGAATTATTGGCCATGATATTATTTTCCCTTTTGGAAACCATATCATCTATCCCTCCCAAATACTTTCAGTTTTTCTGTCTAATGCCTGTGATCTTCAACAATCCTCGTTTCACTTGGAATTGATAGCCTTGCATTATGTGAAACCAGAGCTATTCGGTGGAAATAAACTGGGAAAGGCTTTGCAGAAGTATGATCTCTTGGGTGGTGTGGCTCTTATTGGTGGTCTCTTTCATCACCATTCAGTCCTCAAATACCATGGGGTTTATATGGTCCTTGAAAGCATAAAAAAGCTCTGGAACGAGAGTCCTTTAGGGCTGTAAAAGCTTCCTTGTAACAATTCAATGGATCTCTCACTAAGGAGTGTGTTACTGGAGTTCATGAGGTAGTTTTTTTTTCCTTCTAGACCTCCTTGAGAAAGATCCCTCCTCAATTGCATGACCCTCTGATGCTTCCCCCATAGTTCACTTATTTGGCTTCTCTATCCATTCCAGATCTTAATTTAAATCTTGGTTTGGGTGGAGATGCTACTCCATGATTTATGGAAGGTCAAAAGTTTTACTTTTTTGAAGGTAATATATTGTATAGTTTTTGTCTTTTGTAGTTTTGGTACCATGTTGGGATTCTTGACAGGAAGCAATTTTTTGGGCCTTCCACATTGCGAAATATGCTTTTGGTCTCTTATGAATATGCTTTTTATAAAGATGTGTATATCTTAAAAATTTGATCATTTTTATTTTTCCTAAGGGCTTATGTAATTCCTAAGAGCTTATGTAATATTTAGGCTTAGGTTTTCATAGAAGGGTTTCTCATCTTTCTTATTGTAACTATCCTTGGCTAGCGGGGGTATTTGTAGCAACAAAATTCTCATACTTTTTATGTATTAGAGCAATGATAAAAGTTTTTCTTTCTGGATCTTTTCTACAAGAGCTCTTTGAACCCATTTCTATAATAATATTAATATATCAAGTGGCACTACCACCTTTTAAAAAAAAGTTTTAAACACTTTTTTATCCTGACATAATATGGCTTCAATATTTCAAAGAATGTTTGCCCAATCTTTATATTAGGATTTGAACTACAAAATGGCACATACATTTCACATTGTGTTGTGTCCAACCAATGGGTTGTATAATTTTCATATTTATTATCTATAATTCTATGTCTGATAATATTTCTCCTATTTGATGAAGGACGAGTATTATCATTCCAAAATAATGTGACCAAATTCTTGATTCCCTCATCAATCCTATCAGAACGAGGAGCTCTACACATTATTTCCCAGTTTCCTTCCAAGGTGATATTATCCAAAATCATTCTCCTATTAACATATCATGATATCATTTGAACCTACTAAAATCAATCCGAGATGAAACTGCAGATATTTGTCTTTTTTTGAGCACAGTGTTACCTACAATGGATGTCAATATAACTTTTCTTGTAATGGTCTTATCATTAGTTTGAGATCACTTCCCTAACTAGTTCAAAGCTTTCCTAAGATTTTCAATCATATCAATTTGAATGTCAATAACTTTTCTCTTCTTTGATGTTGTGTCTATACCCAATAATTTTAATGCCTCTTCAAACTTTTTGTTTTTTAAGTACAACTGAAAGCAATAGGGATTTTTCAAGTTTTTCAAAATGATCAAATTTAGCCAATATTTCTCTTTCTATCTTATTTATTAACCTCTTCTTAGAGAGACTTAAGGGTTGAACATTAACAATTCCTCTCAATTCTCCACATCCATTATAAGAAAATGATAAAAGTTTCAATAATTAATATTTATCTGTGTAGTTTGAGCTAAATCTATAAGTTCATCCATACTAGTAGGTGTTGGAAATACAATAATGGGAAAGCAAGATATTGAGAGGGGGGGGGTGAATCAGATCTTCAAAATTAAACACTTAAAATAAACTGATCCACATTCATACATAAATAAATCTAATGTAATCTCAAATAGCATCCACACCATGAAATAGATAACAAATTACACAATAACTTGGTAACCCAAAAACCCAAATAGGTAAAACTGGGGTGGGGATGACACCCACAAAATTCTCCACTACTAAAGTAATAAAATGTACCTATTAAGGTTACAATGTTTGATTACAAAATGCAATCTACCCTATTAGAGGTCTTCCTGGTTATGAGCTTCAGATCATTACAATCTACCCTATTAAAGGATTTAAACTTACAATGAAGTAAGCACTCTATTAAGAGATAAATAAAGGCCTATTAAAACCACTCTATTAAAAGATTTTCACCTGATACAATAATTAAAAAGTCTCAAGTATTAATCCTCCGATATGCACTCTGATGTTGATGATGGATCTCCTCTTTACAGTATCTCTTCTAATCTTATAATCTAGTATACCTTTACTCTATTTTTCACTGTGTTATTCTCTTCTTGATCTCTTCTTCTAAACAAAATAACCCTCTATGCATTTCACTTCAAAATGTAGTTCCTTCAACAATGCTCTCCTACCTCTTGCACATGCATACGAAATAGGGTTTCGAAGCAATCTAATATATCTATACAGATCTGAGAGTGAGATCTAGATCAATGATCAAGATCTGATATCCATGCCTTGATGGTATTACAATTAATGGTTACAATGAGTCATGCATAGGATAAAACAATTAAATGCATAACTAACTCCGTATAAGAATATTAAATGCATACATAAGTCAGCCCAAAAAGCTTATACAATTCAGACGGATCACTTATCCTTGAAGTTTGTATCATTCCTGACAAGGATACAAAAACTTTCCTGCTCAGCGTTTAACATCCCTGTCTACTCGGCTCAGCAATGTAACTTGGCTCGCAATGTAACTAGGCATACTAAAAAATTGCTTGGCAATGTTGCTCGGCCTTGCATAGTTTTAACTCGGCCACAGTGATAACCAACTAAAACTACCTAATGAAATGACTAAGTTTTGGGCACTAATCATCCACAAAACTTAGAGATTAACAATCTCCCCCTTTGATATTAGTGGAAAAAATACTTATCATTACTTCTATACATTTCATCAAAATATTGCCTAAGTACGCTAAGTACTCCCCCTAGGAATATACTTATATAAAAGTTTACAATGCCTTCAAAAATTATATGTCCCTTTGTTGTACTGATGTATCCTTTCATAACTCATATGTACCTTTGTTGTACTGATGTATCCTTTCATAACTCCTTACTAACTTCCTTACTAACTTCCTCCTTCCATAGTACTAACTTCCCCCTTATTTTTGTCACTGATTACTAGTGCGGTTAAGTTGTACTTATCCAAAAATTGCTTATGAAGCTATAGGGTGGATTCAAATGTTGTATCCCAGCTTTCCTTTGCAACCTTCATAACTTCCATTTTTATTTCTAGCTCGGCAACTACACTCACTAAACTCTTTGCAATTGATAGATTTTCACTGCTCTGTGATAAGTCCTTAGCTTTTGAAATTTACTTCTATATTACCTCCAAATGAGGCAACAAGCTTGTTTGAATAGTTATCAACTTGGCCCTTATGCGACCATCTTCACCCATAAGCTCAGCTATTCTCCGTTGTGCATTTATCAACTTATTAAAATGTAAAGAACTAGAGGTAGTATCTTTACCTAAAGTAGTACCAGTTGATCTCAAATCTAACTGTAGCTTCTCAACAAGATATAAATTATCCTTTGTGAAAAATTCAACATCACATAATTTCTTATACAAAGAATAAAAATTGGCTATAACTTTCTCTAAGGTTTCTACAAGAACAGAAAGTTCAACCTGTTTTGTTGCTATCTCTTCTGAGATCTTTTCTAGAACTTTTCTCTCAAATATTCTATGGGACCATTGTAGAAGCTTCTCATTACCGTCTATGTCCCCATCTATTACTTTCTATACAATGGTTACTAGTTGATCTATGATTGGAGCTTGAGGCATTTCATCCTCTAAGTCAAAAGCCTTTGTAAATATATCTTTGATGTCATGCAATACCTACTTTTTCTTTTGTTCTATCTTCATCTCTTCCTATTTCTTCTTCCTTTTAATTAACTCTTGAAGAGTCCCAATTTGTTCAAAAGATAACTCATTGGGATCCCATTGTGGAATCACAATGACTTCATCTAGTGTTACATCTAAAATATGTGACTTCTTCTTCATTTCTGGAGAACTTATGCTCGGCAGCATAATATCTTTCCCTTTGACAGTTTCAGTCTCTAATGCCTCCTTCAATTCTGTCAATACAGTCTGTGGATTCATCATACCACCGGTTTTAGGACCTATGGGAGTGGATGATGTAGAGTGTGGTATTTCAACCAACACTTGTGCTACCTCTTCTTCTTTAGGCTTATCAACAACATCCATTGTTACTACTCTACTATCTAAGACTATCTTCACAACCTCTAAAATAGGTGGATCTTGTGAAGTTACCTCTTGTTCATTTTCTTGCTATTGCCCTTCACTTTGCTGAATACTGACAACTTCAATTTTATCACCAGATGCTGTGGACTTTTATTCTTCAGTATCAACTACCCTAGTAGGCAAATCAGTGTCTTTTCCACTCGACATCTGTTGTTCCTCAGCATTCAAATTGCTTGGATCATCAACTATATAATCCATAGGATTGCCTATAGTCAGATCAACAGAGTTTGTTGCATCTAATGCATCCTTGGTCATGTCATTTTCTACTGTAATTTGATCTTTAAGTATCTATGGTTCAGGTGTAGTCTTTTCTTCAACTTCTTTTGTCTTTTGCTCATATGTCCGTTCACCAGATTTCTTGTCTTTTGGAATGAGCAGACCAAAATTCTCTTTCCAGATCCTTGTGCTTTGTTGTACTGCGCCTTCTATATCATTCTTTAGAATAGCATATCCTTTGAGTTTGGGAACAAACCTACTCTTATAATCCTCTATGAATTTGGTTCATTGTTTAGAGGTTAACTCAAGAATTATCTTTGCTAGGGTTCCTTCTCTGATCTGTCTTTCAGTGGCAAGTGCAAATTCCCATTTTTTTGACAGAAATTTGTATAGTTCATCAGGCACATGATTTCCTATCTCTGTAGGAGTCAATTTGAAGGTACTCATTATGTCAAAGAGTGGTTCCTGAACTTTGTGCCTATCTGTTGTTTTCAACTTGTCATATTTGATGAACTTAAATGTTTCTAACCCTGTTGAATTCCTCAAAGTATCACATACCTCATCAATGCTTGCTGGTTTCTTGAATTAAGTTGTAGGTATGTTGGTGGGTTCATCAATTTTTGTCAACTCCTCATCACTATCTAGCCTCAAATTTAATTTCCTTCTTGGTTTTTTTGCTGGCTCACTTAGCTCAGCCTTAGGAGAAACCTTTGCTTCCTTACCAGAACTACTCTCTGCAACTTTTCTCTTACCATACACTTTTTTTTGCTCTTATCCTTGGACGATTAGCTGCAGCAGGTGTAACCTTGGGTTTGGCATGACTGGGCTTGGTTACTATGACAATTGATGGCTTCTTGCCCTTAGATTTCTTTGTAACTTCTTCTAATGCACTAACTTCCTCCTCAGTAGAAATATCCTCACCTTGTCCAGTGTTTAGGCCTAAATGTGTATCCTCAGGTTCTTCATCACTACCCAAGCCAACCATTTTCTTCAGATTTATCACTATCTTCTTTCTTTTCCTCTCCATAGTTCCTTCATTCAAACTTCTAGAAATCTTAGCCTTAGCTTCATCAAAGTTTCCAAATCTCTCTGCTATGGTGTCAATTGCCTCGGCTAGGAGTGTAGTGATGGTGGTTGATGCTTCATCAACATTAATCTCATATGGAAATGGCTCTAAACATGTTATTCTAGGAGTCACTGCCTTGATATAAGTGTTATCTGTATCAACTAGAAAACATATTTCCTCATAGTGCTTCTCCACTAGTGACTTAGGAATCCTAGTCCTCAATCTCATTCTCTTCTTGAATTCTACAAAATAGCTACCCATAATTCTATTGAAATTGCTTCCTAATTTCTCTATGCATTCACTAATCTGAACTGTAATGGGTCTATCCTTTTTCTAAATAATATTTCCTAGTGTAGGAAATGTGTCCTAAATGTAGAAAAATATACATGCTAGTAAAGAACCAAACTTACATGATGAGCTCTTAGCATTTCTAATTAATGCAAGGTTCTTGACTAACTGTGTCTGTTGTAGCTCAGCAAGGTCATATGTGTGATTCTTCTTCACAATTTTCCATGCCTGATCAACTATTGTATAGGGAACACTATCCAATCTGCTAGACTAATAGAACTTGTGTGCAATTACCCTTACTCAAAAATCAAGTTCTAGGTCAGTAACTGTAGAGATATTCATACCTTTGTTATTCCATACTACTCCAGTGTTAGATGTAATTTCCTCTTTGCTGTTATCCCTCATTGTCCACTTTCCATTCACTACAGGATATCTAGTCACCCGATGAATCATGCTTCTGGTGATCTTGACTAGTCCATTATCTAGCCACATGCTCATGTCATGAACTCAGCTAAGGATAACCTTTATCCTTTCATCTTTGAAACCTTAGGGAAAATCTAGGGCACAAGTTAACCCTTTTTCGGCTAAGTGTTTGAATTCTGCCTTCAGAACTCTATTATCACACAATTTTATGTAGGATTTCCTTAATTCATTATCACCTACCTCTCCAATTTTAACCATATAACATGATCGAATATCATGAATCATAAGTACCTTTGGAGGAATGGATGAGAGGGCTCCCATTAAATCACTTTGTATCACATTTTCAGGGATAGCTCAAAAGTTGAGAGGTTCACATTCATCTCTCTGAATTAATTGAATTTGTTCTTGTTCTACCTCCATACTCTTAGCTGGTGCGGAAGAACTTGCAGCCATAATTCTAAAATTTAGGGTTTGAGAGATGGAAAATAGAATACCTCAGCAAGTAATGTTTCACACTGCTCTGTTCATTGTTCACTTTACGATTGCCAATGACACACTGATTAAATATCCATTCCTAGCTCCGTTAAGATCAATTCTATAAATTACTTCAATCGCTCCATAAATAGTAAAATCACAAGGTAAAAATGAAATATCAATTGTTCATCCTTTATAAGCTATGAAAGGTCAAGGTAGGTGAGCATTAAATGTTTTTCCTATTGAGTTAGTGCAAGCCATCTGTCCTCAGCCTTAACACAACATGCATCCCACTCAGCTCACTACACTCGGCCTTCACAGAATTTTACTCGGCCAACAAAACTCAGCACTCACTAAAGAACTCCGCTTTAGTGTCCATGATAGATGCTCGGCACCTATAGTGCAATTTTCTCATCTTGACATTTTGTCTTCAAATATGTCCTGGTGCATCTTAACATATGCAAATATGGACTATTTATACATTTCATGTTAGGAACTGATGTAAGATAAGAATTTTCAAATACAGTTCCTTACATACCTCTTTCCCTTAGTTGGAGATGATGTGATCACCTGATCCATTGGATTGGGTGACCTCAGCTTCATTAGCTTCACTGCTACATGGTTCAGACTTCTTAACCCATGTCTTGTTCATATGTTCTCTAATTTGCTCAGCTGTAGGTGCAGGTACTCTAGTTTTGCAATCTTTCCTTGTATGCCCAATTTTCAGACAACTGTGAAAAACTAGGCTTCCATTCATCCAACTTTTAGACTTTCCTCTGAAATGTGTCCTTATACAGTTTTCTAGAACATGTCCATACTCACCACAGTAATGAAAACTATGCCATATGTTGTAATCCCAATTGTAAGTATTGCCTTTTCTTGGTGATTTCTCTTGTACCTTTGTTGTCCATTGTTGTTTACCTTTAGATTTGCAATCTTGTGCTCTATGACCATATTTGTGACAATTATAGCAATTACCATTGAGTCTAGGTGTTTTTCTTGCCTTTGCCTTACATTCACGTGCTTGATGTCCAAACTTATTATGGTTAAAGAAATAACCATTAAAGTTAGTTTCAGGATTGGACTTACCATTCTTACTTCTGCAAATGTTTTTTGTATGACCTAGTTTTCCATAGTGCTGACAAATAGGTTTCCTATTTCTTGGCTTTGCATTCTTTCTTTCACTTGCCTTAGATTATTCTCCATCTTCAGTGGTTGTATGTTTTTCAGTGTGACCTAACCCAAAAGAATCTTTAGGTCTCCTTGATGCTTCCACCAGTTGTTCAAAATAATTCATAGCTGCACTTGGATCATTTACTATGTTATTAAGTTATTTCTTAGATCTCAATTCATCTTTCAATTGACTGTTCTCAGATCTAAGATTTACAATCTCCAAGTCTTTCCTGTTGATCTCCTGATTCACAAGTAGTAGTTGATTAGTCATGTCTACTTGATTAACTATCAATGTTTGCACATCATGTGTTCTTTCATCAAGTTTGGTAGTCATCATTCTTTTGTCTTCTTCTTCCATAGCCTTGTCATCTTCAACTTTCTTTTCTGTTCAACAACTTCACACATTCTTATTGATTAGGCTTCTTGTTCCTTTTTCAAATTTTTGACTGCTTCACATAGTGCATTGTTCTTTTCCAGTAGTTCTGGTATTGCTCCATCAATCTCAGTAGAATCTCCATTCTAAAATAGATTTTTGGTGTCCTCTTCCTGATAATGAGTGTCATTCATTTGTTTGGCCAAATATTTTCTTGCAGCCAAGGACTTCTTTAATTCCTGTCTTGCAGTCTCAAGCTGTTGCAGTGCTAGCTGAACATCAATCTTTTGATTCTCAATGACTTTACCCATCTTGTAGATCTTCATTTCAAGATCTTAATTCTCAAGTTAATTATAACTTTTTAGAGAAATTTTCTCTGATACCAATTGTTGGAAATACAATAATGGGAAAGCAAGATACTGAGAGGGGGGCGTGAATCAGATCTTCAAAATTAAACACTTAAAATAAATTGATCCACATTCATACATAAATGAATCTAATGTATTCTCAAATAGCATCCACACCATGAAATAGATAACACATTACACAATAACTTGGTAACCCAGAAACCCAAATAGGTAAAACTAGGGTGGGGATGACACCCACAAAATTCTCCACTATTACAGTAATAAAGTGTACCTGTTAAGGTTACAATGTTTGATTACAAAATGTAATCTACCCTGTTAGAGGTCTACTTGGTTAAGAGCTTTAGATCATTACAATCTACCGTATTAAAGGATTTAAACTTACAATGAAGTAAGCACTCTATTAAGAGATAAATAAAGGCCTGTTAAAACCACTTTATTAAGAGATTTTCACCTGATACAATGATTAAAAATTCTCAAGTATTGATCCTCCAATATGCACTCTGATGCTGATGATGGATCTCCTCTTTGCAGTATCTCTTCTGATCTTATAATCTGATATACTTTTACTCTAATGTTCACTGTGTTATGCTCTGCTTGATCTCTACTTCTGAACAAAATAACCCTCTGTGCATTTCACTTCAAAATGTAGTTCCTTCAATAATTGCTCTCCTGCCTCTTGCACATGCATATGAAATAGGGTTTCAAAGAAATCTAATATATCTATACAGATCTGACAATGAGATCTAGATCAATGATCAAGATATGATATCCATGCCTTGATGGTATTATAATTAATGGTTACAATGAGTCATGCATAGGATAAAACAATTAAATGCATAACTAACTCCATATAAGAATATTAAATGCATACATAAGTCAGCCCAAAAATCTTATACAATTCAGCCGGATCACTTATCCTTGGAGTTTGTATCATTCCTGACAAGTATACAAAAATTGTCCTACTCGGAATTTAACATCCCTGTCTACTCAGCTTGGCAATGTAACTCGGCTCGGCAATGTAACTAGGCATACTGAAAAACTGCTCAGCAATTTTGCTCGGCCTTGCATAGTTTTAGCTCGGCCACAATGATAACCAACTAAAACTGCCTAATGAAATGACTAAGTGTTGGGCACTAATCATCAACAAAACTTAGAGATTAATAGTAGGAGCATGTGATCTCTACCATTCTCTGACATTTATTGATTGAGCTTCTATAGGGACTGTTCCTAAACCTTCTTTAATTTGTATTTCTTCAACTTGACTTGACCCTCTTACTTGAGCTTCTCCTTCCCCTTGACCATGTTGATTGCGAGCTATGTGTACAAAAATGAATCAAGTTAGAGAAAAATAAATCATAGGTCCATAAAATTTGGGGACATAAAATTAGATGTCTAGGTCCATACCTTCTTTATTTTTATAATAATATGCCAATGCAACTTCATGATTTCTTTGTTCGGTACCGGGTGACCTTTTTCTTGTTGATTTACTTTTCCTTCCCTTCTTGTTCTCTATTTCTTCTCTCCAAAAAAATGTCTTCCAAAAAATCAGCAATAGTAATTCTCATGCCCAAAATTATGCCTTTGAAAAAAAGACAAATACAAATTTTCCTCCAAAATATTACTTTTGAAAAAAATAGATCAATAATAAGAAATGTGAATTAACTTGATTGCAATTGTGTGAAAAATGAAAACAAAAATATTTACTTTTATACCATGAAAAAGTAAAAGAATCATAACTAGTAGACCTAGTAAGGGTGAACTAGGTCGGGTAAAAGTGCAGTGGGGCTTTTCCCGCCCAAATTTTCCCATTAAAGTCTTCGCACAAAGACTCCTTAGAATTAAGACATGATAACCCTTCATGTGAAGGGGGTCTTCGATCGAAGACCCCAAATTTGAAGTTTTCCCCCAGAGACAAAAAGAAAAATACAAACAAATGGTCTTTCAAGGCCTGAAACAAACACCAAACAAGATGATTTTCTAAAAAAATTAATGTCAGATGATGCTTCTCAGAGAAAGCTTTCTAATGATTATAATTTTAATACATATTGAATTCATTGTTACTTTCAAATTTTACTTTAGTTACACATAGTTTGTTTGGTCATTCAACAACCTGTCTCTTCGAGGCTTCAGGAAAAAAAGTAACTTTACTTTTTTTTTATGAAAAATATGTAGGAAAAGAGTATTTGTGTTACCTTTCTATAAAAAAAGAAAAGAAAAAAACAACTTCCAATTATACAGATCAAGTTAGAGTGATGCAAAATAACCTATATCTAAATTATGGTTACTGTCACATTAGAACTTAATAAACTTTTAAATATTGAACCAAAATGATTAAACCAAATGCAACCTTTAGATATTGAATTTAAAAATATAACCGTGAAATAATTACATCATTATCCATTTTTAAATAAATTTATACTGATCCAAGTTACAATCATACCTTAAAAACACTAATTTTTCACACAAACCACTTTTCGAAGGAGAAGGAAAAATAGATTCAAATCAATTTTCAAAAAACAAATATATTTAGAAACTATAATGAAAATCCTAAAAGACTCTAGTTTACATCATCTTCAAATTCCTAATAGTTTTGCGGCAATAGGTGTTCAAAGGTGAAGTTGTTTTTTAGAAGGCTAATCTCAGTGTCAAAGTTGGCCAAAAAGTGAGACACACTATTGTGGGGCCACCCTGTTTGGAGAAGGGGATAGTTAAACTCTAGTACATTCCTAAAGACGAACATATAACTAACATCTTGACAATATCTTTGATGTAGAATAAGTTTATATTCTTTTGAGATAAGCTGGGTGTTGTACAAAACACCTTTCTCGCTAAGAGGGAGTATTGATTTTTTATTTATATTGGAAGGTGGAGTGGAGTTTATTTAAAGAAACTCAAGTTGGATATTTAGAAATAACTTTGTTTTTTTATTCTTTAAAATAATATTTCTAAGTTTGTGAGGTTGAGTAAAACCAAGAGTGATTTAATATATTATATAAAGCCAAAGAAAGAAAAGAAAGTGTTAGTAATAACTGAGAGGGGAGGTGAATCAGTGGCCTTAAAAATATTCCAAAAATCAACCCTTAAAAATTAGTACCACAAAATTATACCTCTAGTTATCTTCAGTCCTATAAGATGAATGCCTCCAAATAATTTTATCAAATTACTACTGATCAGAATGTTTTGTAATACCTTCTACTGTATGTTTACCAAAAAGCAGCCTGTTAATTTACGACAGGCAGCAAATTATCTAGAGTATACCAATCAATCCAATTAAGTTATGTGAAATGAAAAACACTCAAGTAATAACTCATAGACACATTGACACATGGATTTTAAATGTGGAAACCCTATTAAGGGAAAAACAACTTGGGATCGGTAACCCAGAATTTTCACTCTTCTGAAGTGAGCTTGGTGAAGAGCCAACCCTGTTAAAGGTTACAAACACACTGTTTGGTGTGACCTTGTTAGAGGATTTGAAAGTTTAGTCTATCACTTAATATGTGGCATCTCTATGCTACCATCTTTGATCAAACACTCACTAGGCCTATCAATTGGTATATGGCATCTCATGCTATCTTCGTGATCAAACTTTTTGATACTCCATTAGATGCATCTCAATATAGAAAGGATATTTAAATTCCACTCGGTTAAGAGACTTTCTGAATCAATGGTTAAACTGAAATAGTATGATCTTTTTACATATACAACTTATACTTGCCAATTTTTAGATCTATTATAATCTCATAAAATAATCTGATCAATATATCTTTGCTATACCTTTCCTCCACTTTGATTATGCTCAGTGATGCTATGCTCTGCTTCTTGGTGTCCACAAATTTATTTATCTCTTTCCTTAGCTTGATTGATCAGCATTGTATGAAGTTTCTCTTCATCAGTTTCTCTTTAGAATCCTCTTTCTCAGTCTCTCCCCACGCCAATTCCTAATGAATTTATTTGTCTCTTTATATACATGATATCACCATTGTTAGGTTCTTGATTTTATTGATCTTGGCGTGATCCAAAAGTATCACCAATTAGATTTAAAGTAAAACTCTTATTTTATCTCGTTGAGATCTTCTTGCCAACATGACAAATCAGCTTGAAATCAATTACTTATCTCTGACTTATCTTGTCGATGAAAACAATGATAATAACCAGTTAAGTCTATTATTTAGCTCTTCCAGCTAGATATTTTTTTCATTTCTGAACTCCAGTTATTTTTTATTTTAACTCTCTGATAGCGTCGGTCAATACTCTAGTTCTCATTGGGCTTCTCCATCGGTTTACACTATGTTTCTTGTCGTCAAGTTTTCTTGTGATTCTTCTTTGTCGATAATGCTTGTCAGTTTTCTTGCTTAGGCATCACTGTGACTTGACTACCAGTGATCTCTATCCATCGGGTTCCACTGACCGTCGGTGTTTGAAGTCACATATTTAATACTTGTCATTTATGCATTACATAAAGTATAATATTTATCTCTCTAATTCTCAAAAGTCTTTGACACTTTTTATACATGAAAATACAATCCATTGACTGATTTAATGTCTTGGATTATCCTTCTGTAGTTTGGTGATCAACTTAACATCTTCAAACATTGAATCAGTTACATGTCATCAATCTCTCCCTTTGGCATTCATGGAAACATACTACATTATCATACTATACTATCACTTACAATATGAAATATACAATTTCATCAAGTTTTTCTAATGTAACTATTACAAATGTCGAGCTTTCGGTAAGCTCAAAAAATAGCTTCAATTTTTTTTCTTGCAGAGTGGTTGTTTTCAATCTTTAATCACTTCACTGGATAGATTTATCATCTTCTTCCTTTATTCTGATATGTACTCTACCTTGACTGTTCCTCTTTTTGATAAATTTTTTTTGACAACATTCTTTCTCTTTGTATGAACTATCTTCCCTTGTTACTTCTCTCCCTTAGATGGATATCTCATATGTAGTCAATTTCTCTCCCTTAGAATATCGATTAACTCTTCCTTTCAAATTCTTAGGAACTTCTCTTCATGTATAATTATATAATCTCTCCTTTTATCACATCTCTCCTTTATGTGATATGGAGATCATCTCTCCCTTTGTATGATAAAGAAAATCTCTCCCTGATGATAATTATCCCTTTGTTATGATAATGAGATATTTCTCTTCCTTTGACAACAATTCCAAAAAAAAAAATTCTCCTTGATTTATCATCTATATCATGTTCCATTCCTTTGCATAATATATTCCTTGAATCTCCCTATCCATCAACAATACAATGTCTCTAGTTTTTGGTGTAGATTTGTACCTTGATGTGTATAGATGTATCTATTTCTATCCATCTTAGTGTTAGAATCAACATGACTAATCTTTAGATGTGGCATAGGCTGATGCAACCTCCTATAGTAATATTACAAACCTATAGACAAGGGTTGAACCCATAGTCTCTGTCTTAGCTACTCAAATGTATCCTTCGATAATAGCTTGGTGAGTATATTAGCTAACTATTCCTTTAATTGAACATATTATAGTGTCACTTCCTTTGCTTGCACTTGTTCTATCAGATAGTGATAATTGATAGAAATATTATTAGTCTTAGCATGCATGACTGGATTCTTAGAAATATTTATTGCACTAGTATTATCACAATAGATAATTACTGGTACAAGAATCTTCATATTCATACCCTCCAGCAATTTTTTGATCCAAGAAATATTAGAGAAATTTGCAATAGCAGCCACATAATCTGCTTCTATAGTAGAATGAGAGATACATCCTTGCTTCTTGCTTATCCATGTGACAACTCTGTCACCCATGAAGAATTCTCCTCTAATTGTTCTCTTTTGATTATCAATGTTTCCAACCCAATCAACATCTGTATAGACTTGTAGCTTAAATTTTCCTTCTCTTTTGTACCATAAGAAATATTCCTCGGTGTTCTTCAGATATCCTAGGATTCTTTTGACAACTATCATATGTGATTATTTATGATTAGTCGATAATCTTGCAACTATCCCCACTGCATGTGCTATATCTGGTCTGGTGTGAATAGCATACATCAGTTTTCCAATCATTGATCTATACAAGGTCTGATTTACGTCATTTGTCTTGTCTTCTTTTGTCAGCTCGCATCCAGTAGCCATAGGTGTTCCAACTAGTTTGCAATCCTCCATCTTGAATATATTCAGCACTTCCTTGATGTATTTGGACCGAGTGATATATATTCCTGCATAATTTTGAAGAATCTATAGACCAAGAAATAATTTGATCTCCTTAAACATAGAAATTTCAAATTCCTTGATCATTTCATTAGCAAAGGATTTGCATAACAATTCATTTCCCCTAAAAATGATATCATCAACAAAAATTTCAGCATTCAGAATATTACCATCGGTATCTTATTTTAAGTATAGATTGTTATTTCCACTTGTTCTAACAAACTTTATGGTAATGAGATATGAGTGGAGTCTTTCATACCAGGCTCTAGGTGCTTATTTCAATCCATACAAGCCTTCATGTATTCTACATACCATGTTTCTTTTGTCTGGATTAACATGTAGGAACTGATAAAGACAATACCGAATCCCAAGAGCAGCTGCATGCAAGAGGACCTGTTACAAGAACGAAGCAAGGAAGAAAAAGAAAAGAAACCCTTTTGTGTTAAAAAATGGCAGAGCAAAAAGCTGTATTCAGAGAGTCTAAAAAACAAAATACAAGCATCCAACCTTAAAGGTGAATGAAACCCTAAAAAGGGAAAAACTAACCTAAGAGAAAGCTTAAGTGAAAAATAGAGTATGCCTAACTTAATAATTAATATCAACATGATATAATTATTAAGTGGTGAAGATAACTATGTAATCTAACACCCCCCCTTAAGCAAAGCTCGGGAGGTAAGAAAATCTAGCACAAATATGAAAGCAGGAAAAGAGGGTCCCAGCAACAAGGCCTGATCAGGTACCCAAACAAGGAAATCTCTGCAAACCGGAAACAAAGGAGAAAACAGAGTGGGAAAAACTCCTCTCCAAAAAGAGCTATAAAAAGAAAGCAAAGGCAAGGAATGAATTCAGGAGAATCTCTCAAATCCATGATTACAATGCGTACTGCTAACCCCCCCCCGNCCCCCCCCCCCCCCCCCCCCCCCCGTGAGACAGGGTCGAGGCTCCAAAGCCCCCCCAGAAGGAAAGAACCCCTGGATCAATGAACAAACCACCATGACTCCAATACAAAGGAGTGAAAGGAAGTGAGCAATGAAGAGGTGACCTCGAGAGATGAGGTGTCACTGGAAGGCTGAGCTGATGCTCAAATGAGAATACATGTGGATCCTGAAATGGAATCCCCAATGCAAGTGGTATGATAGGTGTGCTGACACTATCATGAGAGAGAAGATGAGTGTCCTCTGTAGAATCCTCAACAATTGCACCTGGTGGCTTGATGAATGGAGATGGAGGGTCTGGCAGTGCTGAAGAAGAGTCCTACTGAAGAGAAAGAACCTTAGCAAGATGTGGTGTGGCAGTCATAGTAGGGGTCTCAAAAACAACACAGAGGTTCAAGTGACCTGAATGCACCACATGATGCTCTTGCAGAAGAGGAGAGCTAAGATTTGATAATGGATATGGTGGACCAAAATGTGTGGTGTAGAGATAGGTGGAATGATCAACTATCCCTGTAGCAATAATGCCACCTGTCGCACTATCCCGAATGAAGACTGAATCTGGCGTGAACTCAACTGTCTTCCCTGATCCACTGTGTGTAATCTGATAAATTGAGAGAAGGTTTGTAGGCAGAGATGGAACATACAATACATCATTGAATGTGCCATCCTGAATGCGTACAGAACCTTTCCCATAGAATGTCATAACAATGTTATTCCCCATGAGAATGTGGGGAATAGGAGAGGCCTCAATAGAAGAGAAGATCTCCGGAGAAGTTGGCATATGGTGAGAAGCACCTGAATCCAGTATCCAATGGACCTATGAAGGGGATGCAATGGAAGCTCGTAATGCATGACCCTATCCAAATCATGTCCAAATGTCAAAGATGAGGCAGAAGACTGAAAAGTAGACCCCTGTGAGGTAGAAGAGGATGGAGAGGAAATAGTGCTCTTTCAAAGGAGAGCTTGCAAATCTACAATCTATTTATCATAGCCATCAAATCTCTTCTGAAAACACTATGACTCATCATGGGACCCCTTCTCACAATAGGAACATGTAGGGTTCTGAGTATTCTATTTCTCCTTCTTAGAAGAAGATGGTGGGCCAGTAGAGTGCTGAGAAGAGAAATCATATATCTACTTCAGCTTCGGCTTCTGTGTATCCTGAGATGACTTGGCAAGAAATGCCTATGACTGTGAACCTGTAAGAGAATCCATCTGACTGAGCTTGGTCTGCTCATGAGTTAACCTGTCACAGAAGGTCTCAAAAGAGAGAATAACATGTCGAGCACCTAGTGCATTCATAGTGGAGTAGAAAGTGGAAGTGAAAATCTAATAAGGGCCATGAAGCTTTGAGAGTATCAGAAAGATACACTCATCATCTGACTTCAGATTTCTAGCAGCCTGTAAAATAGATCAAAGAGACTTGAACTTCATCAGGAAGTCCTCAATGCTGGTGAAAGATTCAGGTACCAAGGAGGTGAACTTTGCATCTATCTGGAGAACCCTGAACTGATTCATTGTGTCAAACAAGGTGGAAAATTTGTCCCACATATCCCTAGGTGTGGTCAGACCATCTAGGTGGAACAACAACCCATCAAAAATATTCATGGCAATGAGGCCCATTGCCTCATCCATCCTATTTCTATGCATAAGAGCCTCATAAGGCCTATGTAGAACTGGCTGAACTATGTCCAGGTAGGACCATAATCCTCATGACATGAGGAGTCTTGTCATTTTTGGCTTCCATGTGTGGTAGTTATGTGGAGTCAGACTGACAATGGATGTGTCTGACCTTGAGAGAATAAGACAGAAGTAGAAGGGTCTCTCTGAATTCAAATGCAGAAAGAAATATGCACCCCCCTGTTGTTCCTTTTTCTTTCTATCATAAAAACATACTCCTTAGAAGTATTACTCTATTTATCCCTTACACTGACCAAGCATAGAATAGGACAACAATAACAAGGTCTTGAGACCTCCTGCACTTTGAGCTCCACATACTCGGGCGGGATTACCCTTGCAAACTTAGAACAATGAAATCACTGAATTATTCTAACTTTACTATTGGTGGAATTACAGGGAATGACCACTGTAAACATACACTAAAACAAACCAAACTGAAAGTAAAGATTTGATTTTAATGATGATAATCATTAAACTGAACAAAAATAGACCAGTGCTGAATCTTAGGGCATGGAGTCATCTGTGAATAATTTTAACCAGCATGAATGAAAACTAAACTTAAGGCAATTATAGGATCTGACACAAAAATAGATATACCTTATATATCTACCTCACTACATTTAGCCAGACTAATCGATCAGATTCATTTTCTACCCTGAAATTTGTTGAAATATCTCTAAGGTATATTCTCTCCTTGAAAGAACCCTAGAAGTATTTCATACATCTGCCTTATAGATATATAAATTAAAAACGCTCCTTGAATATTCAATTTAAACAAAACTCAGATGCTAAAATGAAGACAGAAAATCCACTAAATGCTTCAGAAATTGTGAACTGGATTTCATTTAGAAGTCATCATCAATTACTACATTCAACAGAGATTTCTCCAAAAAGACCAGATATATTGCAATTGACTTAGTAGTATTCTCAGATAGAAAAATGACTGTCCTTGTACCAGTCGTCTTTGGATCCTTTTATAGCACAAGGATACAACAAGCTACAGACATCTGGGAAGGATAATTCAACCGAGTATAACAAAATTCTACAACCAAACATAGGTGGCAGCTAATTAACATAGTTTGTTTTTCATGGCTTAACCATATCTGATTCATCCTTTTTGCTTCCCATCTGTTCTTTTTTTATGGTAGGCCAATCAAAAGGCAACAGCTTCCACCTCACCTGGCATCCATGGTAGCTCTGGCCTCAGACATGTATTTAGCCCTGTCTCTTTTTTGTTTTGCACCATGTTGTGCTCTGTTTGCTGTTTCTTCATTTCTGGAAAGATCCTTGCGAGTGAGCGATGCACTCCTGCTATTCACTTGGTCGCATACTCGCCATCCTTTCTTGCTCCACTTTTCATCTTCTACGAGTGAGCGATGACCTAGCTCTTGACTTCATTTCATGTCTGTCGCGCACTCGCAAGCTTTAATGCTTTGGCTCTTGGGTTCATGCGACTGAGCGATATTCATTTCTTTACTGACTTCTCTTCCTAGTCGCACACTCGTGAACTCAAAAATTTCACTTTATACCAGACTGCGAGTGCGTGACAAGCTTCATTTTTCCCTTAGTCACTCGGTCGCGAGCTCTTTTCATGTCACTTCTGTTGATCAGCAACTGAGCGATGACCTTCTTCTTTTATCTTGTCGCACACTCGTGAGCTATTTTTCTTTCTTCTCTATTGATCGGTGACTGAGAGATAACCTTCTTCTTTTGGCTCGTCACACACCTGCGCTTGAATTTTCTTTCACCTTCATTAACTGGCGACTGCATTAAATCTCTTTATCGCGGGCCTCTGTCACTAACCATGGTTCCATCTCAAGACTTGGCGACAATGTGCATTCTTAACCTTTGGCTGACCTGGGTTACAATCTGGCGATCATGTGACACAACTAAAATCAAAGTCATGCATAGTTAACATTAACTCATCATTAATTCTGAGACCTTGCGACTAGCCGTTACCCTTAACCATCATGGTTATCTCCTTGTCGCCAAATGCTTAATTTCTATTTCAAGACTACGCGACAATTCTTAGTCACCAAGTCAAGGGATATAAGTCCTTAATATTCAACCGTACCTTAACAGGTCCTAAGCGCCCTTTTTCACTTCTGACGACTGCGTGACAGACCTTAATCACCAAGTTGGGGGACTTTTCTCTTAGGGCACTTTTCTTCTTTAGACTTCGCGACCACCGTTGGATCTTCCTATTCTTTCATCTGACGGCCCTCGTTTAATCGCTCAATGTTTCTGCCTGCCCTTAAATCATTTCCAGACATCGCGACAGAAGGAAAAGCACCTTTAGTCTCAAAATTGCTGAATCCACTTTCTCCTTCTGGCGACAACCCGACAAATCTTTTATATCCACTTGCCTTCTAACAGATGTCACACAATCACTGGTTCACTTACTGCACACTGAAGAACTGGGTCACCATCTTGTTTTGGCGACATCCTGACTACACATTACTGCAAACCACAGATGGTTAGTCACAAAGTCTAAATCAAAATCCTTTAACCGCTGTCCCATTCCAAGACCACGCGACTGAAGGCATTGCTTAACTGTCAACTTTGACTGATCTGGCGACAAAGTGACAAAAGGTAATCGCAAAGTCTGAAGAAATTTTCTTAACCGCTGAGAATCTACTGTGATCACCCGACTAAGCAGTGGGTCCCATCTGTGTATAGCCTTATGACATGGTTATCCTGCGACTACCCGACATGAAAGGAATCGCTAAGTCTCAGAAGGCAAAAAGAATATGCTTATTTTGAACGAGACTATGCGACATAAGGAAAAAGAAAAGTCAAAAAGAGATATGGAATATTCACTCAGGGTATCGCGACAAGGCGATTCAATTAGAACACATGCCCTAAGTGAAAGGAAAAAGGTAACTGCAAAATAGAATGCGCCATGACTTAGGGTTTATTTTCATCAACAAAGCACTTGGTTTTGAAACAAGGAAGCCCGGGAAAAGGAAAAGACCAAGAAATTCAAATTTTTCCAACATAGTGCTAACACCCCCCACAAACTATCAAACTAACTCCCATAAACCATAAGATGAAGCAAAAAAATAAAGAACAAGAGAAAAATGTGAGGTCCAAATGCAGAGGCGAAGGAAAACAAAGCCTCAACTTTGATGCCAAAAACTAGGGGCTCAAATGGTAGAACCAGCAATCAAGACTAGCATCAACATGTCTGGCTCAGAAACACCTTTCCGGTGATATTTATTTTTTCAAAAACGAACACCGTATGCTCAAGTTACACGCAAAAGATCGACAGGTACCCTGAAAAGTGAGCTCGCTGGAAAAACACAAAGAGGGGTCTAAATTTGATGCCCGTATGGAGGTTGGTTGGTGGCCAGATGGAGGCATCGCCAGGGGAGGTGGCTACCGAGATGGGTGGCGCAGCGGTGGTTGTCAGGTGATGCGGTGGCGGTGCTGGTCTGAGTGGTGCGGGGGTGGCTGGTGGGCTGCACTGTAGTGGTGGGTGGTGCATTGGTGGCCCTGTAGAGGTGCAGTGGTGGCATGGTCTATTTTAAATGGGCCATGCTTCTTTTATAAGTGTATTTTGATTTTTTTGAAATTTGTTTTGAATTCTGCCTCATTTCTCATGCCCATACGACCCTGATAGGCCAAGAAATTTCTCCCAGGTGCTCTGGTGTCCAAATCGGATGTATTTTATATAGATTTTAAGATTTTTAGGCGTTCTGAATGCAACTGTGAGGTTGGATTTGGTCCAAAATGCTCCAAAAAATAGAGACCCCCAAGATCCAATAAAAAATACTAAAAAAAACTAAAAGCTTCAAACCCTCATACTGCAAAGAGCTTGCTTCATCAGAACTCAAACAAGCCACAGCAGCAAGGCTCTGATACCATGTAGGAACTGATAAAGACAGTACCAAATCCCAAGACTAGTTGCGTGCAAGAGGACCTGTTACAAGAACGAAGCAAGGAAGCAAAAGATAAGAAACCCTTTTGTGCTCAAAAATGGCAGAGCAAAAAGCTATATTCAAAGAGTCTGGAAAACAAAATACAAGCATCCAACCTTAAAGGTGAATGAAACCCTAAAAAGGGAAAAACTAACCTAAGAGAAAGCTTAAGTGAAAAATAAAGTACGCCTAGCTTAATAATTAATATCAACAAGATATAATTAATAAGTGGTGAAGATAACTATGTACTCTAACATAACAAACCCTTCTGGTTGTTCAATGTATACCTCTTCTTCAAGTATTCCATTTAGGAAAGCAGATTTGACATCCATTTGGTATACCTTGAATCCTTTATATGCAGCATAAGAAAGTAATATTCTAACTCCTTCTAGTCTAGCAATGGGTGAAAAGGTTTCACCATAGTCAATACCTCCTTCTTATGCATATCCCTTGCATACTAGTCTTACTTTGTTTGTAGTGACTTCCCCATTCGTATTCAGCTTGTTTCTAAATATCCATTTTGTATCGATGACATTCTTGTCATCTGGTCTCGGTACTAGTATCCATGTACTATTATTCTCAATTTGTTCTATCTCTTCATTCATAGCACTGACCCATTCTTCATTCTCAAGTGCATTGTAAATAGATTTAGGCTCAAAATCACAAAGTAAGCATCTGGTGTTTAGTGACTTACTTCTTGTTCTTGTTCTAGCCTTCTTGTCTCCTATGATTTGATCTTGTGGATGATTTCTTCCGACATACTTGGCAATTTTAGGTTCAGCTCTGTGTTCATCATTCTGATTATCTTCTTCACCTCCTTTTCATCTTCATTATTTGGAACATCATTTTGAGTATTATCTTGATCAACAGTAATTGTAGCTTGATGCTCGGGTGCAATTTTCTGATGCTCAGGAGTGACACACTATTGCTCAGGTAAAGTGTCAGGCTCTGTATAAACAAAATTGTTGCAGTCCTCTAGTTCCTTTTTTCTTTCCTTATCATTCTTTTATGCAAATTCATCTATTTTCACATTTGCACTTTTAATGATTTTGTTAGATGACTTGTTTAGACATTTATAATCCTTTCTTTTGGTTGAGTACCCTAGGATGATACCTTCTTCACTTTTTCAGTCAATTTTTCCATTTCTATCATCCTTCAATATATAACATTGACTACCAAAGATTCTTAAGTAACTTACATCGGGTGTATGACCATACCAAAGCTCATAAGATGTCTTCTTTGTGTCCTTCAATTGTACTCTATTTAGTGTGTAGACAGCAGTACTAACAACTTCCCTCCAGAAGGTTTGAGTGACACTTTTCTCAATCATCACTGTCCTTGCACAGTCAACAATTGATCTATTTCTCCTCTCAGCAATTCTATTTTGCTATGGTATCCTTGGTGCAGAAACCTGTCTCTTAATTCCATGCTCATTGCAATAGTCAGTGAATTCATCTAAAGTAAATTCCCCTCCTCTATATGACCTTAATCATTTCAATTTATTTTTCTACCATTGCTTTGTACCATTAAAATATCTTAAATGCTTCTGATTTATCTTTTACAAACATGACTGTCATCATTCTAAAAAAATCATCAACAAAGAGAATAAAATATTTATCTCCATAGTACCTCTTTGTCCTCATTGATCCACATAGATTTGTATGGACTAATTCTAGAATTACAGTAGATGTATAAGTTTTACTCTTGAAACTAGACTTTGTCATCTTACCTTTTTGACAATTCTTGCACATGATATGTTCGGGCTTAGTCATCGTCGGTAAGCCTCTGACATTCATTTTGCTTCTTATCTTTATCATGTTGTCAAAGTTCACATGACACAACCTTTTGTGCCACAACCATAAGTCTTCGTTTCTTTCCATCAAACAAGTGGTGTTACTATCATCAAGATAAAAAAAGGTTACCTTTTGTTTGCTCACCGGTACCAATCAATCTTCCTGATTCATTGAAGATCTTTTCCTCATTATTTTCAAATGCTACTCTATGACCTAAATTGCTCAACTGAGAAACACTTAACAAATTGTAATTTAGTCCTTTAACCCAGTAAGCATTTTCACATTTACTCAGGTTATTCAACATTATGGTTCCTTTACCTTCAACTCGACAAGGTGTATCATTACCCATTCTTACTGAACCACCATTATAGTATTCAAAAGTCTCAAAATTTTGTTTATCACCGGTCATATGGTGAGTGTAGCCACTATCTATGATCTAGATATCATTTTTACTAACTTAAGATATGAGTGTAGTTTCTACATACCTTTCTTCATCTTCAATCTGAATCATCCTTCATGGCTACAAATACCATCTTGATGTCTTCTTCTGATTCAATTTCAGTGTCATCAGCTCTACTCTAAGGTAGGTAACATTCTTTCTTTCCTTTGTCCTTTTAGTCTTGGGTATCTCTCTTGTCACATTGTCGGTTGCTCCGTTATTCTCTATTTTCACCTTTATCAAACTTCTTCTCATATGATCTGTCATTTCCTCTGTCATGTTTTTGTTGGTTTGGACATCTTGCAGCAAAGTGTCCAACCTCTTTACAATTGAAACATACAAGTGGTAATTTACCTTTGTATCTACCTTTGCCTCTCTGCAATCTTCTAGCCATAAGTGCTTCAATTTCATCAAGTCCTTGATCCTCATTGTCACTCTCAGTATCATTTCTAAAAGCATGTCTATGACTTGAGTTACTTATCTTTAGAGAATATTTGAATGCAGATTCTATAGATGGTAAGACCCTATTATCAAAGTTGTTCATCGCAAACGATATTAGTCTACCAATCAGACTCTCTATAGTAACTATATTGTTTGCAACTGCTCTCATTTCTTGAATAGTAGAAACTCTAATAGCATAAACATGCAATAAGGCTCTTAAAATTTTTCTTACCACTGTCTCCTCTTCAAGTGTACCTCCAACTCCTCGGATAACATTGACTACCTCTTTTATTCTACAACTATACTGAGTAATGGTTTCTCCTTCTTTCATCTTTAGGTCATCAAACCTTCCTCTTAAGCTTTCAGCCTTTGCTCAGAGTACATAAGCATCTCCTCCATGTACAAGCTTCAACTTATCCCACATTTTCTTTGCAGAGGTGTAGGTTTTGACATCTTCAAACTCAACATCAGAGAGTGATGATGCAAGTTCTATCATCATGCAGTTATGCTCATGCTTGAATCTTAATTGTTGAAGAGTATGAGGTCCTATAGGCAAAACATATTCAGTATCCAAGTATTGAATAATATCATTTCCAATACCTGATAGGTGGAGTCTTATTCTACTTTTCCATGATGCTAAGTTGTCTTTATTCAACTTGGGCACATCTCTTCTGTCATCTTCTGATCTTTTTCTTGAGCTACTAAACTCCCTTTCTAAGCACGCAAGCTCTGATACCAATTGTTACTAATGACTGAGAGGGGGGGGGGGGTGAATCAGTGGCCTAAAAAATATTCCAATAATCAACTTTTAAAACTTAGTACCGCAAAATTATACCTCTAGTTATCTTCATTCCTATAATATGAATGCCTCAAAATACCTTTATCAAATTACTACTGATAAGAATGTTTTGTAAAACTTTCTACTATGTGTTTACCAAAGGGTAGTCTGTTAATTTACCGACAGACATTAAATTATCTAGAGTATACCAATCAATCCAATTAAGTTATGTGAAATGCAAAACACTAAAGTAATGAGTCATAGAGACATTGACACATAGATTTTTAACATGGAAACCCTATTAAGGGAAAAACCACTTGGGATCGGTAACCCTAAATTTTCACTCTTCTAAGATGAGCTTGGTGAAGATCCAACCCTGTTAAAGGTTACAAACACACTATTAGGTGTGACCTTGTTAGAAAATTTGAAATTTTAGTCTGTCACTTGATATTTGGCATCTCTATGCTACCATATTTGATCAAACACTCACTTGGCCTGTCAATTGGTATCTGGCATCTCATGCTATCCTCATGATCAAACATTTTGATACTCCATTCGATGTATCTCAATATAGAAAGGAACTTTAAATCTCGCTTGGTTAAGACACTTTCTGAATCAATGGTTAAACTGAAACAGTATGATCTCTTCACATATACAACATATACTTGCAAATTTTAAGATCTATTGTAATCTCATAAAATAATCTGATCAATATATCTCTGTTATAATTTTGGTCCACTTTAATTCTGCTCAGTGATTCTATGCTTTGTTTCTCGACGTTCACAAAATTCTTTAGCTCTTTCCTTAGCATGATTGATCAGCACTATATGAAGATACTCTTCATCAGTTTCTCTTTAGCATCCTCTTTCTCTTTATCTCCCCACACCAATTCGTAATAAATTGATTTGTCTCTTTGTAGACATGACATCACCATTGTTAGGTTTTTTATTTTCTTGATCTTGGCGTGATCCATAATTCTCACCAATTAGATTTTAAGAAAAAATCATGTTTTATCTCTGAGATCTTGACAACTAGACAAATCAGATTTAAATCAATTACTTATCTCTGGCTTATCTTGTTGATGAAAACAATGATAACAACCAGTTAATTCTATTATTTAGCTCTACCACCTAGATATTTTTTCATTTGTGAACTCTAGTTATTTTTGGTTTTAACTCTCTGATAGCGTCGGTCAGTACTCGAGTTCTCCTTGGGCTTCTCTGTCGGTTTACACTATGTTTCTGGCCATCAGGTTTTCTTGGGATTCTTCTTCATCGGTAATGCTCGTCGGTTTTCTTTCTCGGGCATCACTGTGACTTGATTTTTGATGATCTCTATCTGTGAGGTTCCATTGACCGTCGGTGTTTGAAGTTACATAGTGAATACTTGTCGTTTATGCATTACAGAAATCATAATATTTATCTCTCTGATTCTCTAAAGTCTTTGACACTTTGTATAAACCGATTAGATTGTATCATTGACATAAATGGAAATACAATCCATTAAATGATTTAATGTCTTTCATTATCCTTCTGCATTTTGGTGATCAACTTAACATCTTCAAACATTCAATCAGTTACATGTGATCAGAAAGATTATTTTCTTGAAATCTAAGTAAGGTATCTAATCTCTATATATGTTAGATTATTGTAGAAAACTAGGATTTTTATTGTGAAGAATAATTTTTTTGTTAGGTTGAATATAATATCCAACATTTGCTAGCTTTTCCCCACACTGGAGTTTGCTGCATATATTTGTGTTATTGGCATTTTGTGATTGGCTTCTATTATTTTTTTTCTCTTTCTCTATTATTTGTTGGTATTTAACCTAGATAATTGATTGTTATAAATAAGATAGAGTTTCTATTCGTTGAATTTATTGTGCAATTAATTTGTAGCTGGGTTATGATAAATTAACATTCTCTTGGATGACTTCAACATTGACCTTGTTTTGACCTCAGGTTTAAATTTCATATTTAAAAGAATATTCATTTTTGATGCGTATTCACATTCACACCCTTATTTCTATCATTTTAAAGCTTAAAAATTAACATTACAATTAATCCTAAAAATACATACTAATGAAGCTCAAGGAATAATCTTAAATTCTACCAATATGAATTCAAAATAGAAAAGAAGCTTGTTTAAAGAAACTAAATGAAGCAAAGTCTCACTCATGTTCATATTAAATATATTCTCAAAGGGCATGTTGAACACATAGCTTGCAAAGTACTAGTTTCGTATGGCTTCAACTCTATTTCGATACTTCCAAACTAGACCTTTAACCATTATTTTAATTCTATCCATTTCATACATAGAAAAAGTGCACTTGAGAGAAGCCAACAACATCAAGATGGAGAGTGGGAGCAGTGGGAGAGGGAGTGGCGAGAGAGGGAGCATTTTGAATACTAGGGTTTCTGCAGCTTGCAGAGGCCCAGAGGTGCTTGAGAGCGATGGAGATGAGGCAGATGATGAGCCAGATGGAACTGCTGGTCACTTGGCTACAGTTTGGTGGGGTGTGGTGGAGATTCACTTGCCCTTTTTGGTGCTTGGTGGTGGAATTTTTGGGAGTGGGAGTGGGCTTTCAAATTTGGGGGTTTCTAGGGAGGTGGATATAGAGAGTAATGTGGACGACTCCGGTGGGAGTTCGCTGGGGTTTCACAGTGGCTCTACTTCTTCCCCACAACATGCTCTATTTACTGAGGTGCGGTGGGTTTGTTTCCATGAGCTTCCTGTTGTGCTAAGTGCCTTGGACAGGAAGGATTGGGAACTGCCTTGTTTTTCTTTCAAGAGTGTAGTGGTTGCTAGGGTGGGGTGTTTGGGATCCCTTGAGTTTCTTGTTGTGCTGAGCGCTATTGACAAGAATGATGGAGATCTTCTCTCCTGTCTTCCCCCCTGCTTCTCTTGGCCCTGGAGTGGTGCTGATGGGTGTTGTCTTTGGGTGATGTGGAAGACGCCGAGTAGGGTGAAAATGTTCCCCTTGTCGGTGTTGGGCTGCATCGTGTTGGATGGAGGATCTTCTAGGGTTCTGGTTCCTTTTGGGGGCCTAGTGTTTTATGTGGCGGATTTTTTTCTGCGGAGTGTCGAGGTGTGGGTTTTTGGTGAGCTTCAGTTTTTGCGGTGGAAGACTCCAGGCCGGATGCTTCTCAGGGCTTTGGTCCTGCTTATTGTGGCTATGGTTGCTGACCATATTGTTGCCCATGGTCCTGGCCAAGCTTTTCTTGGCAACCACAGCATGTATGGGGGAGCTGACTGTATTCTGACGTTCTCTCCCTCCCATGGATTTACTCTCAGACCTCCTCTGGGCCAGTTTGAGATGGTTTTTTTTTGCACAGGCTTTTGTTTGCCTTCTTTGCCCCTTTTCTTTTAATGGGTGTTGTGTTAGTCTTCTGTTTTCAGTTTGTAGTGGATCTTCCTGCTTTGGGTGGAAGAGGTAGGGTTTTCCTTTCTTCTGGTGGCCAGGGGACGACTGATAGTTTTCAAGGGCTCCCTCTAGTTTGGTGTTTTTGGTTGAAGCAGGCGGCTTGCTTGGAGGTTGGGCTTTACCCTGTCATTAAGCATCTTGTTTCTTTTTCCGAGCATTGTGCTTCGTACACCCGGTCTTCTTCCTTCTTCACAGCTCCTATGGAGG
>MU228555.1:329394-347751 GCA_018584345.1 Thuja plicata | reverse complement strand
ATGGCAAAATAAAGATGAAATATTTATGTCTCAGAAAAAATATGCCTCAGATATCCTACAAAAATTTCAGATGCAGAGTTGCAAACCAGTTGCAACACCTATTGAAGTTGGACTTAAATTGTCTACTCTAGATGTGTCAGATCTAGTGAACCCCACTCTATATAGACAGCTGATTGGAAGCTTGATCTACTTAACTACTACTCGTCCAGATATCACATTTGCACTGAGTTTGGTCTCTAGGTTCATGTCAAAACCTAAGGAAATACATTGGAGTGCAGCTAAGAGGATTCTTAGGTATGTTAGAGGGACATTGAGTTATGGTCTTAAATTTCAGCATTCAGAGGATAGCAGATTGGTTGGCTATACAGATTCAGATTGGGCCGGTTCTGCAGATGATAGGAAGTCTACTTATGTCTACACTTTTAGCCTTGGTTCTGCAGTATTCTCTTGGAAGTCCAAGAAACAACCAACAGTATCACTTTCTACAGCAGAGGCAAAATATAAAACTGCAACATCAGCAGCTTGTCAAACAGTATGGTTGAGAAGACTACTAGAAGACTTATACCAAATTCAGAATGAACCTACCTTGTTGTACTGTGACAACAAGAGTGCTACTCAAATGACAAAGAATCCAGTATTTCATAGTAGAACCAAACATATTGAGATACAACATCACTATATCAGGGAATTGGTTCAATAGGGCTTTATTGAAATTGTGTACTGCAATACAGAAGATCAGATTGCAGATATTTTCACAAAGGCTCTAGCTCGTGAAAGGTTCCAGAAGCTCAGAGATTTACTTCATGTTCTTCCCAATGGTCATTATGGGGGAGAATGACAACACTATTAATTCCCATTGGCAACTGTTATTGACTTTGGCCTCCTTTCTAGAATACGTGTTGTCTTTCTTGACTATTGAGTCCCATATTAAATATATGGTTGTGTATATTTATGTTTGTAGTTGATAGTTGTAGGTCTTTAATATTATGGTTGTAATATTGGTGAATATGGTTGAACACCATAATGTAACCTCTCTTTTAATTTTCTATATAATGGATGCCCTTGCTCTTATTTCTCTAAGGCAATTTGGGCTTTTGCATATTTCTTTGTTTTATGATCGTCAGATCATTAATTCAGTTGCCTTCAGCAGATAAACTTGAGATTTTTGTATCCGAGGTGCTTGCTTTCCATAATACAGATTAAAATATCCAGCTCCTCCTTACGGACATTCTCCAGTGTGTTCCTCAACCGTACCCCATTGTCTAACATGTCCTGTACAACATATCGGGTGAAGATTGGGTTTGCTACGATAGCGATGCCTACCTCTTTAAACCTATTCACAAGATTGTCTTTAAACTCATCCACCGCATCGTTTCGCTTGGTGACTGCACCCTTTTGCTTGTTGAGGAATTTGAAGAAGTGTATGATTCCCCATTTATTAATTTTTGTCCCAACGGAGACAGTGTTCCTGTTCATGTTCCATTGCCTTTTATGGTCGCTTAGTGTTAGGTTCCCGTTACCCCACCCTAGGACAGGTGAGTCAAGTATGCGAGCTGTCACTTCAGTCAATTCATGGTGCACAGTCGTCCCAAAACCGGCAAGGTACGGACCTCTGCGCTAACCACCAGAACAAATGTTAATAATTGCATCAAACCTATCAAGGGCAGCTTTGTAAATAGTTTTAATGTTATTCATATGGAAGTTTGTGATATTTCAGTTTGTATAGCATGTTAATATGAATAAGAATAAATAATTAATTAATATTTTTTAATATCTAGACTACTAAGAATGAGAGAAAAAATTTGATTACCAATTTTTAATTAAACTCAAAACCAGTTAACTTACATACAAGTTACAAAATTTCGTTGATCATTAATCATTAACCATTTTAACTCATCAACTGATAAATGAGGTTCTTAAATCCTCATAAGATTTTAATTGTTGTCAAGCCACCAATTTAATTTCACACATTGAAAGCTAGAACGGTATATAGATAATCAACAGATACTTACTGTCTAGGTCCTTTTGAGTTTCCCATGATTTCTTTCATATCCTTCCGCCTCTTCGATAGATGGACAACCTTCTGCAATTTTTCTTCGTGTTCAATTTTCAAATTATGCTTGGGAACCCTCTGTCCTTCACAAATAAAACAGAACTCCATAGGAACATAATTTTTTTCACCGGGCTTCGTGCTGAGCTCCAAACAAGGAAGCTTTACGTTAACAATCTCTTTGTAATGTTTTCTATAGTAATCCAAAATACTTGTCTCCAGTCCTCCATTAATTTCGAACTTAATGTCTTCGGGAAGTTCTTTAGTGAGTCCCCGCACAATGAACTTTTGTCCCGTCTGCCTGTGATTGACGGTCACCTTCAAACCCGTCAGAGCGCTTTCAGCGTTGTTTCGATCAAAATCACCGTTAAGGCTCAAAAGACCTTCTTTCGTCAAATAGTCCAATACGGAAATATTCAGGTAGAAGGCCGCGACGGAATAATCCACATTAAGATTTCGTCCCTGGTCTGTAGGCCTGACACTCATTGAAAACCCATTTTCAGTTGCAATGCAAGACTCAGGGCGAGTTGGTTTATTATAGAAACCTTGTCCAATAATTATATAGTTGCGTCTGACATTCTCCTTTACAACCGCATCCAATACTTTCAACAACTCCTTCTTCACTTTCGCTTTGCCTAGTCTCACCGTATATCTTTTGACGACGCTGGCTTCGACTTTAGGGAGCTCCACTGAATAATCTCTCTTCCAATTCGATCGGACTGTAAAGGTTTAATCTGCCATCGTAGACAGGCTTTTCATTAGGCCTAAAATCGTCTATGAATTTACTCATAATGTCTCCTTCATCTGCCATGGACGCAGTAGTTCCGCTTCCAGAAGCCCCCACGGGAGCTGCGCTGGATATGCGAACATTGTAATGGAATATATTCTCATCATCGCTCTGGAATTCAACTTTGAAATGATTTACCACCACAACAAGCTGCCGTTGTTGAACTTCCCCCGTTCTCTCTCGACCCTTGCCCTTACGGCTCCTCACATTCTGCCACTCTCCCTCTTGCTCACTATTACCTCCTCTGGCCATGACTTTTAATTTGCTCGAACTAAAATTTCCCTTCGCCCCTCTGTTAACCGCAACAAGGCTTTACCCAGCCGCTTATGTAAAGATAAACTATAGCGGGACAGATGAAGACGGACGGGACATCTACGTCTTCTACAGAACAACAGAGGGAAATATATAACCGATACAAATTCATTTGTTTCGATTCAAATTCCCAGTAGTGTTTCCCAGAACGGATGATGGGGTGTCTTTTGGTTTCTTTCAATTTTAAAGTACGAAACATGTAACGCATAAAAATCCATTCGTTTCGTCTTTTGCAGAACAACTGAGGGAAATATAAAACATTCGTGTGCCTTATACACATTATTTTGGTAGATTAAGCGTACGTTCTAACCGACCTCAATGTTTAGCTTTATCTGCCTAATGGATTACTAGACAACTGGAAAGTAATCGATCTATTATTGAAATATTCATCATCAGTAAAATTTCTTTCCTCCTTTTGTGGGAACCAAGCTTTACTAAAATTTCTTTCCTCCCTTTTGTGGGAGCCAAGCTTTAAATGGTCTTGATCTTCCTCTTACTTTATTTTAAATGTCATTGTCTAGATTTAAGAACACATTAAACTTTGGCTCTTATTATTTATGGTATCGAAATGGCTTCTTTCTCCTAAGGACAATATAAGAACCACTAGTTTATATACGAGTCACTAGTTTATGTGGTTGTCTATATCTAGTTGTTCGTAGGATCACATATGGGATCATGTATTAATTATTTTTAAGGGTATCAAAGCTGTAGACAAACTCTATTTGAAGACTTTTTTTTTTTCGTTTTTTCTCTCTTCGTTTGAAGTCAAGGCTGTGTAAAAATTAATTAATAAAAAAATGAAATGTATTACGTACCAACTTAGTGTTTTTTAATATAGTGCATAAGGTTCGGTCCACAAGCTTCAAACCTTGGTGGAAATATTATAAATGGTTCTATGATATTCATTTTTCTTTGTGTGTGCAAAATTTTTAATATTATATTTTATATATGCTGGTTTTGTTGGCCATTGTTTGGAAAATATGGGGATTTCTCTCTTTCTCGATCTATCCTTGATCTCCCTCTTTCACCTTTTTATAATATTTTATCTACATAATACTAAGTTGAGTGAGAATTCCTTATCTACCCTTTATATTTCTAGTATGCATTTTTCATTGATGGCTGTTGATAATGCTTTAGGTCAAGTCAAAAATATGGTTTATACTTATTGAAGAGCTCTGATAGAAAATGAAAAAAATAATAAAAAATACACAATAATTGCTTGTTGCATTAACAACAGATAAATTATTCCATTCCAAGAAACCTTCTTGATCATGTGATGAAGGATCAATAATCTAAGAGAAATAATTAATCATAATCTACCACTTTATATAGCAATCTTTGACACAATAAATGCTAGATAAAAATAGAAATGATGAATGAAAACTAGAGTTAAAAAAAAATTCTAGTTTTAGAGATCTTAATTTATCTTTTGTAGCCAATAACTCTTCCCATGAGAAAAATTACCCAAATTCTATTTTTATTTCATGCAATGAGTTGCGGTTTGCGCTATAGTTGATCTTATGCATGTGGAGAAATTATATTTCCAATAATCTTCCCCTTAAATTTAACCACTAGTTGTGTCAAAAGGAAAACCATGATACCTTTTTTTGACTTCAATGGGATTTTTTCATGTCATGATCCATTATGTACTGATTGTCATTATGGACTACAAATTCTTGGTTTCTCATTTCCTCATGTGACTTCATATCAGTGGGGTAGGCAAAATTCCATGAATTTCAAAAAATCCATGATCTTCTTGCTATAATTCACCCTTTATTGATTTGAAATCATCCCACAACTATTAACTTGGTAGGGATAACAATGTCTTTAAAGACAAAATCTTTCAATCTTATTAATCGTGAATTCTTACTAGTTAGATCTCTACTTTGTTGGACAAATTCTGTCATTAATCCTAAAGTTATACAAAAATCCCAATTCCTCTTGTTGGAATGCATATCCCATTTATATGAATCTCGTCCTATGAGACCGACTTCACCTTGTTTTGGAGGCGACTTATACATTAATAGAAGAGTTATATTTGTCCTTTCTATTTGGATGAATTTAACTCTTTTTGGTGGTGACTATTACATCGATTTCAGGGACATTTTCATCCTTTCAATATTTCACTAGGTGAGGTTATTATATAGATGAATGACCATCCTTGTTCTCAATCTACTTATTATGACATCACATCCTTTACTAATGTAGATAATACTTTTCCACTAGGTATTCATATGTAAATTCTTATTGCATTAAGTACAATGCATCATACTCAACTTGGTTGTGAAATACCCTTCCCTACTATGCTATTATATTTTAGGTTGTTTAATATTGATAGAAGGAATTTGAAGTCATGATATTGTACTTTACTTCTCATTTATTTTTGTTGATTCTATGATTATTTCCTCTTTTATCTATTTCCCCTTCTTGTCTCTAAGTCTAAGGGAAAAAATACCACATATTTTTGTTCAAAGGATGTGAAATAATCTATCAAAGACTATTTTCCCAATCACCTACTAGGGTACAGGTTGTGAAATTTAATAGGAAATAGTTTGTCTAATTGTTTAAGCCATCTTATTGGATTTAATTTTATTTTTTAGTGCTTGGATTGTCTTATTATATTTAATATATTGGGTTCACCATGTTTTTCTTATTATTTTTCTTAGAATTTTTATTATAAAGGGCTTTAAATCCTTGTTTTGATGATAATAATTTTCCTTAACATTATCCTTACATATTTGAAGGAATCAAATTTTTTTATTTCATATTTATGCCCAAGTCCTTCAAATGTTATCTACAAAACATTTTAAAATGATTCTATCCTTCTAGCTTATATTTATATCTTACTGAGAGTCTCACATAAACCATGCATATAAATAATAATACATGTACACGAATTCATAATTAATAAAAATTAAAATAGATATTATATGTTTAAATGTTACAACTTTTCATTTTGAGCATGGTATGGACATATTGTCCACCATGTATAGTAATAATATTGACATGTCATAATATCCTTGATATATAATATTGATAATTTTATTGATGTGATAAAATTATAAAATCATTTTTTAAAATTTCTATAAGATTTCTTGAATACAATAAATAATGTCAATTTTATCTATAGATGAATAATTCATTGAATTTGAAAATAAAAATAAAAATTTCATTGTATTCATTGAATGACAATTCATCAATAAAAAATATTAATTGTAATAATATTAATTATTACCAAGTATATTCATCATTGACAAGGACTAGGGGAAAGCACCAATAGTGGTTGGGGATCCAATAAGTGCTCACTTATTGTCATAGTGGCACCCCTATAACCATGTATGTAAATGATATCACTTATATGAATAGTCGATCATTTGTGTAGTACTAGTTGATCATTTTTTTCTTTTCTAGATTTTTTGATTCATGATTGACCCATTTGTGCACACCTATTGAAAATTTGTGAACTATTATTGGAACATTTGTGCACAACTACAAGGACATTTTTCCACAAGTACTAGTGATTTTGTGGCAATATTTTATTCCATAATGGGGTTTGTGTATCGGTCAACATTTTAAAATGAATTTTAAAATCAATATTCTAGTTATTTAATAGCTTGGATTGGGTCCAATTATAATCAATTTATTTTTATTTCCTTATATGGTTGTACCAATCATGCTTCATGTAATGGTTTAGTTTTTGTTTGTAGGAAGTTTTTTCAAAGTCAACAATTGTTTATCTAGATAAAACATTTTTTTTACCCCTTCTCTTTCCCCGTTTAATTTTACACTTATATTTGTTCCATTTATTTTTCTTCTCTTTCTCTATCTCTATTTGTAAAGCTACCTAGACTAAAATATTTATGTGTATACATAGTTTAGTTTAATAAAGGAAAAATAGGTACAACATGCATTTAAATTTATGGAACATTAAACAATCATTGTATCATCTTTTTCAAGAATAAGACATAATCCCTTGGAGCTATTTTAGTATAGCAAAATTTTAGTCATAAATAAGTTTGGGAGTATCTTCTATTGGGTATCCTCTAAATAGAGGGAATATGCTTATAGTTTCTTCTAAACTTGGGCTTATGTCATTTTTGTAAATCAGTAAATCTTAATCTACATTACTTAATTTATATATAATTATAAATGAATTAAATTTACTTAATTAGGATAGATTATAATCTAAAAAAGGTTTATTTTTCTTCACAACAACAATCTATTATATATAAACATATGAATTTGTCCTTCAACTAACTTATTATAATTTTTATTGAAAATTTAATATATAAATTATATAAATAATAAAATAATACTAATTTAAACAATTAACAAAATAAAAAAATAATCATAATTGAAATAATATTTATATATTTCTATTAAATCATAAAATAATATTAAAATTATACCCTCTTGCACTAATGGTGGGTCCCATGTTGGTTAGGCATGGCACAATGTGATTAGTCTTGCCTGATTAGTCTTGCCTCAGCTCACCACTTCTTGATTTTAACTTCATAGTATGTAAGACCAAGGAAACGTAGGTTGGTTGTTGGGTTGCGTCACAAGGATACCCACTGAGATACCAATAAAAAAACATACCCACTAAGATACCAATAAAAAAACAATGTTAAAATTTACAAAAATAAATCTACAATTAGGGGAAGAACACTAATAAATGAACACATTCTAATAGATATACATTCCATGCACACCTGACCCTCAAAATAGCTTTAGTTACTCAACAAATAATTACTAAACAAATGAAACAATAAGTAATTGCATCATATACTAATAACCATTCACTATATTATGTAGAATTGAAGAATTGAAGGAGATAACTACTAGTATATTTATATTTATAATACACACCAATTTTCATAGATTTTCTTAAATATTTATTCATAAAATTACTTTGATGTTTACAAATAGAACCACCTACAAGTGACCTAAAATTTTCTAACATATTTTATTTAAGTACAAATATCTATAGTTATTGGTGTAACTATAAACTTTTTGTGGTTTTAGTTGCAAATTCTCTCACACTTCCTCTCACATATTGACACATTAACTTCATCTACAATTGGTATCAACATATAGAATGAATGGTGTATGGCTCCTCGGTAATAAATAAAATATATATTAAATCAAATATAAAACTAAATTCATTCAATCCACTATATAAGTTAGATATAAATACAATTGTAATTTGAAATAACAAATTATTTACAACATATATTCAAATTTAGATTATTTTGAAAACCTAAAGTTTAGTTGTTCTATTTTTTTTCTATCAAAAATATGAAGTGGATCTTCCACATATTTGTCTCAGGGAAAAATATAATTATCTTTAGGCATGACTTGTATTTTTATTGTGAAGTTTTTCTATTAAGGTTCAAATAAGTTTTGAAGAGACCATGAAACTCTTTGCAAATAGGTTTTGGTAAGATATAGAACTCATAAAGAAATTGTTGTCAAGGATAAAATATATTCAACAGAAACCCTTGTTAGAAACACTGAGAGGGGGGGAGGGTGAATCAATTTTTGGCAATTTAGTATATTTTAGCAACTTGAAACTTAAACCCAAAATAGATAACAGATTAAGCATAACACATAACACAAGATATTTTTATGGGGAAACCTTGATCAGAGGAAAACCTCAGTGGGAATTATTACCCACAAATAATTGCACTAATCTTATGAACTTGTTAGAGTTCCTTTGCCCTATTAGGAGTAGTCATTACAATACGAGTACAATGAGCCTATTATGAGTCTTTACAAAACCCTGTTAAAGGTGGATGGCTCACTGCTAGAGCTCACTGTTCAATAAGAAGAAGGATACAATCTCCTTATAACAAATACTCACAATATCTGAAAGTTGAACTGTTGTTATGACACTGCTTGTCTGATCATATCCTTTTGTGTGCTGAAACTCTAATCACTGGTAGAGATTTATCTCATACTGATTATTCTTCTTTCTCTTCTATATTACTTACAATCATTTCTTTCAACCATTCCACTCTCTAATACAAAATATATGTTAAGTATATATACATACTCAATAGACGTGGCTGAAAACTAGGACTTAGTCGGCCCAAAATTGACATACACAATGCTTTGAAATGAATTGGCTTAAGCGTGTTTACATGAGTGATAATAACATAATTAAAAACATATTACAACAGGCTCATAGCCAATAGAAAACAAATTAATATGCGCTAATAAAAAACTAGAGTCGGCTGCATTCTCTATTCTGTTGAGCTGCTAGCGAACTTGGACTTGCTGCAACTTCACCAAATTGATATATATATAAATATGTGTGTAGAATTATCATAATATTATATCCATAAGCTTATATCAAAAAATACAGACCATGATTCGGTGATACACATGTGCACTGGTGCTTTGATCATCGGATATATCTCTAACTGCATTGTCTTCTATACTTAGTCAATTTTTGGTCTTCAAGGTTTATGAACTGGCCGTCAAAACTCCTATATGACTTTGTTGCCATAATGAAAACAAAAAATTAGTCATATAATATCTGTAGTTTCAACTTTCCAACAATCTCCCCCTTTTTCATTAATGGCAACAAATGAATGTGGCTAAATTACTAAACTCTGACTTAACACAAAACTGCTATATCTTTTCAAACTATATATCATAGTTTCCTCTATATAAACCAATCTCCATTATATACACCGATCTCCTTTATATAATCTAATCCCCCTTTGAAATTAAGGACAAAGGTGTCAAAAATTGAAATTCTCTAAGTACTTACTCTGAGTACACATCTGGATATGCAATCTGCAGATTCTTGATTTCTTGTTGCCAAAATTCTTTGAGTGCATCAACAGTCTGAAGATGGGTGCATAATACATATGTGAGCTTCCCCATCTTTACCATATCAATGTAGGGGCCCTGATCATATGTGACAATAGTTGCATCAATCTACTTGATGTTCTCATTTAGTATAACTAAGGAGGGCGCAAGTGCATTTCTCAGTTGTGTTTGTCTGGTCCTTATCTTGCTGATCTCTATCTTGGATTTCTCAATTTTATCTATCTGTCCTTGATAGATGTTGTTATAGATATTTATGTATTGATAAGATACTTCAACTTATTTGCTTATGGTTTCAATCAAGATGTCTTCTTCCTCAATCTTCTTTGTATGTTTTGAAGTGAGCTTTCTTCTGTCCATAAATTTAGCTATCACATTTCTGACTTTTGCTTCTAACTCTTTCAGAATTACTTGACCAATCTTAAATGAGTTAAGATCTAATGAGAATTTCTTTATTATTTCATCCAACCTTTCCTTCTTGTACTTGTCTTTTGCAATTTTAGCAGCTGAGTTTACTAGACTTGTGAAGTTTTCTTTGAAGCTTGTCAAGATGCTATTAACATGATCAACTAATTGAATATTTGCCAATTTCTTATCTATTGGCACTAGGTTGTTCAAAATGTTCACAGACTCAAGAAAGAGATGATCTCTCATTACTTTTTTCTCTTTTTCTTTCTCCATGGCCAATACACTTATTTTGATCAGATCTTCTTCTCCCCATGAATCAAGACTTACTGTATCAGGGGTCAAACTTGTCAACAATGATATGGATGGTTTGATAAAAGGAGTGAATATAGAATTTTGACTTACATCCATAGATTCACTTTTCACTAACATCTCAACAGAGGGTAGTTCATTAGGTTCATCCTTTCTATCTTTATCCTGACCTATTGTTTCTCCTATTGGAACTTGTTCATGCTATAGAGAAGCTTTATGAGTGCATAATGTCTCAACTTCTTTGGTACTCACAAAGTCTTCCTCAAAATTATTCAAGTCATTATCTGAGGTTGACATGGTTATCTCAACATCATTTATCACAATGGTTTCATCTGAATCTTTGATTGTAACAAAAGGTGGCAAGACTTTGGGCACAAAATCCTATGGACCTATCATAGGTACATTTAGAATCTCTAATTATTTTTCTTTCTTGGAAGGAGATGGAGTCACTTTGGTTGTAGGCGTCGTTGATGGATACATATGTCTGCCAAAAAACACTTCTTCGAATACTTTTCAGTCTCTTTTCCAACCAACTCATACTCTTTATTCATAATGTGAAGAGTTCTTGTCTTGGTTCTTAGATGAGGTTTTACTAGGTCTAACATTATTGCCTTCTCATCGTGTGATAAAATAGGGATAAGATTATATAATGTTTCTTCTCTAATCCTCATATCTTCTTCTATGGATTGTCTTTTTAATAAGTCAAGTATGTTTCATAATCTATCTGGATTAACTATCTTAAGTTCCAAAACTAACCTTTTGAACTTGATCATATGTGAGATAATCATAGAATGTATCTTTGATTTATCAATCTCTTGATATGTATCATAGAGATTTGCAATTGAATCTAGTCATCCTTCATTAATGATTATGTTTCTCAAGATTTCAAGACAAGGTCTGAATCCTACCTCAGAAGGGGCTTGAGTATTCTTTACTTTGCTTCTAGTTGTCCTTGATGATGAGTGGCTTGAGGGGACTTGCTTCCTTCTTCTAGTCATCTTTCTTGGCACAGAGGGTGGAGAGGATTCCAGGTCAATAGTAGTAGAGGGTGTAAATATACTCTCATCATATTTTTTATTTTTCTTCTTGTGGATATCATCATATTTTTCTATTTTGACTTCTGCAGGTGTTTTCTTAAGTTCTATTGCAATTTTAGCTTCCCTTGCTTTTTCTAGGTCTTCTTGGGTGACAACATGAACTTTTAGAATGTTGGAGGTAATCCTTGATGCTTTCATCTTATTGTCTACACTTTAGAGGACAAAATAAACTTCATTTGTCTTTTCTCTATATGTGCCCCATCTAGGCTCATTTGGATCTTTAGGCATGGATAGAAGGACTTGTGCATATCCTTCCATAATATGTTCTTCTACTTCACAACCAAGTGGGTGAATCCATTTGGTTCTTGGCTCAATAGCTTCCATGCATGTATAGTCTGTTTCCACCATGAAACATATTTTATTGTTGTATTTGTCGACTATGTTATCAGGTATCCTGAACCTTTTCTGCATCTTAATTCTGAATGTCTTTATTTCCATATCTATAGAATCCCTTATACTTCTTTCAGATGTTTCTTTTAATGAAATTTGAGGTAGGATAGGTTTGCTCCTGTCTAGGTAGAGGCTAGAAACCATACCAACAATGTGGAAGTACATGTATATGATTAGAGACCCAAATCTGAATATTTTTCTTTTGTCATGTGTTACATCCCTAATTTTTTCCAATAACTATGCACACAAGATCTCACACAGATTGAATTGAGTGTTGTCTTTTACTGTCCTTATAGCTACCAGAATTGTAGCTACAGATACATGTTAACTTTTCTTGCGTGCTGAAACTTGTATCCAAGCATCATAGTGATGATTTTGATATCTTTATTTACAATAGGATCAACATTCATTCCATGCCTATTACTCCTAGACAAGCAAGTCTCCTTAACCAACTTCTTTACATCTTTTCCAGTGGGAAGAATAGGACCAACTTTAGAGAGTCGAGTCATTTCATGAATGAGATTAGCTGTAATACAAACTGGGACTTCACAAATCTAGAATAACTCATCATGAATCCTTCTAAGTAAGATCTTAACCCATTTTGATTCATAGAACTCATGTACATTCATATACTCAATAATAGGGTTCCTTGTGAGATGAGAGAACTCATCTGTGCATGAGAAATCAGGGTTTGTCATAGACACCATGAGTGGCATTATGTTGTCTTCACCTATAGACTCCTCCTTACAGTAGATGTAAGCATGAATATCTTTGACATGCACGAATCCTAACGGAGTCTTGGAAATTCCCCTTCTACATCATCTAATACTGACTTGAAAGGATACTTTTTAAACACAAATCTCTTCCTTTCAGTGATGTCAAAGATTACAAGAGTTTCCATACTTAACTTTTGATTGCTTAAGTAGGGTTCACTAAGATTCTAAAATGACGTGTCCATGCTAGGGTTCCATTTCAAATTCATTTTGATTTTCTAACCAACCATCATATATCCTTCAAAACTTAGATGATTAATTATCTTGTGCTCTCCAAATGCTTGATCTCGAATGTATAAATGAAGATATGAGACCTTTTTGTGACTTATAAATCAAATGAATACAATTAATGCTTTCTGTCGTAACATGGATTCCAATTGTGAATTTCAATCTTCGTTCCTATTGAAGTACAAGCTATGCATTCATTTATACTTCCTCAATTCGTGACCAGATACGTGAATTCATAGGTGCATACTCAGAGGTGAGTATACTAGCCACGCAGGGGTTTAGACCTAGATTAGCTCCCCCTATGACCATGAAGGTCATCTATCCAGAAGTAGAAGATGCGTCCACTATGGATGTATCTACCACTTTGTCAACACAATCATCTTTCTTCACTTCAACCCATTTATTTCCTAAATCGTCTATAGCCTTCACAAACTTGACTTCTCCAAATTCTTCAAATAGATATCCTTGAGACTTATTAGGTCTTTCTTGTCTTTGCATTCTAGATCTGCAAAACCTTGAGATGTGTCAAACTTTGTTACAAGAATGAAAGATTTTTGGATGCTTGTTGATATGATTAGCCTTGTTTCACTGTTTATCTATGTGTCCCTTGTAGTTGCATATTTGACATATAATGTTCTGATAATTTTTCTGTGATTGATTTCTCTGATTGTATTGAGTCTGACTTCTTTGATTTTGTTGTGTCTGATTTCTTAGATTTGATCTACAGTGTATGGCTCTATGACCACATTTGTTGAATGAATAACGATAACCATTGAAATCTCTTACCTCTTTACAATCCCTTTACATATGTCCTTATTTTTTCTAGGCATAACAAGTATGGTTAACTCGTTTGCATTCATGTTTAGGTGGTTCTGCTTTAATCTCTGCAATATTCTTAGTTGTGTTTTCTTTTGTAGTTTCTTCTTATGCTTTCTTTCTTTCTTGAATTGTATTGATTTAAACTTACATGCTTCATTGTATCCAGCACCAGTGGTATCACCTCTTAAATTTTGTGCATAAAGCTATGCTTGTAATAGATATGAACTTGTGTGTAATTTCTCAATATGATTCTTGGCTTCTATCAACTCAGATTCTATCTTTTTTCTTGATGTTATCCAACTCCAAGATCTTCATATTTGCTTGCATAAGTTCTTGATATAATTGTTTACTTTCTTTAGTCTTTTCTTCAATAGTTGTTACACTATCTGTTAGCTGTTCATTCCAATCTTCAATCTTATCCTTCAAAGACATGTTTTTTTCATTAAGCTTTTTAACCATTTTTCCCAAATCATTCGTAGAGAAATCTTTTCTTAATTTTTTTATGAGCATTTGCGAGCCATCAATTTTCAATTTCAGTTCTTCATTTTCTTTTTTAGATCTATCAAGATCTTCAAGAGCCGCTTCAAGATTCTTTTTGAGATGTTTCACTACTATTGAGTCCATAGTCTCCTTAAGTGGTTAAACTTCCCTCAAAGGACCAAAGCTCTAATACCAATTGTTAGAAGCACTGAGAGGGGGGGGGGGGGAATCAGTGTTTGGCAATTTAGTNCTCAAAGGACCAAAGCTCTAATACCAATTGTTAGAAGCACTGAGAGGGGGGGGGGGTGAATCAGTGTTTGGCAATTTAGTATATTTCAAAAACTTCAAACTTAAACCCAAAATAGATAACAAATTAAGCATAACATATTAACACATAGCAAAAGATATGTTTATGGGGAAACCTTGATCAGAGGAAAACCCCGGTGGGAATTAGTACACACAAATAATTGCACTAATATTATGATTTTGTTAGAGTTCTTTTTCCCTGTTAGGAGCAGTCATTACTATTAGTGAACAGATTTGTCTTCTCGGAAACAACTTACAAATGACCCTCAAATGCCCAAAATAGGAAGACAAACCAACTAACATTTGGATGAGTTATCATATATTAATAACCCTCATCTGAATTGTGAGGTACAACTCCCTCCTATAAAGATTTACAATGAATTAAATAATAGATTATGTCTTTGACCAGAAGACATAAAGGCTATGCTAACACTCACCCATCATTATGGGATAAATGCGATTATGAGATTCACAAACTGAATAAGGAGAGAAAGACCAACAAATAGCCACAAAACCATTTGTTAGACCTTTCACATAATACAGAAAATGAAAAGAATTTAATATCTTATTCTGCAAAGTATGAGTATCTGAACCAACTGATTTACGAACACATACATATTGACATGATAAAATGAAATTGCATTTAAAATAGGAAGAAGTGGCCGCATGACCAATTTCAACCAGAGAAATAAATAATAAAACCTCAGGATTTGATGTATATTGATTCCTCTTTATTTCAAACACACAACAAAATAACCTTAAGATCATTTCATCTCTTCTTTTATTATCAATATGCAGAAAACATAAACAAAATTAATTCTTTCCCCTTTTTCCCTGTTACAATTTTGCACCAAAAAATATATTCTTCTCCCATCCCTATAGTCAACTGACTCTCAGAAAAGAAGAACCTTTGTCTTCCCTTGTAGTGGCACATTTATCTTTTACTCTTGTCGGTTCTCTTTCAGTTACCATAACTAATCTTTGTAAATCATTTTCCCTTTTTAGAATATTTCATATATGTCTCTTGATTACGGGGCCTTCTCATGTCTTTATTATTATTATTATAATATGAGTCCCCTTTAGATGATACATGTATATATTGACACTTGAACACTTTCAATTAATAAGATCATGTATCATGTCAAAGTGGAACAATTCTCATAGGATCATCGCCACTTTGCTCTGCACCTGTCATGGGTAACTTTCCTATCTGCCTCTCATCATGTTTCCAGTTTCTATTTAGATATCAAAAATTCCCAATAAACATTCCTACCTTCATAGCATTAAGGTCGAAGATTATTCTAAAGTGCCACATAAGTGGGACAGATGGAATTCATAGACATGCTATCCAATACTTCAAACTGGTTCCTCCCACAATAACCCAATCAAAAATATTGATTGCCTTGATCATAATAGGATCGATAGATTTGTGATTGGGGTTTATTATTTCTTTTATATGATTTGCTCATTATGATGAGCGATTTCAAATTTTGTTTAAGATTTCATGATAATGCCTCCTTTGTTTGTCGGGTGGCTTTAGTATGAGTATCAATGTTGACTTAGCCTGATTTCATTTCTTCATTGAAGGGGAAAGAGTGCATCAAGGCATATATACACAGACAATAGGAAGAGAGTTTATGATACCCAGATTGTCATCGACCTAGATGAAGGCTTTGGGGACTTCTTTGTACTGGTTTATTAGCATTATGAAATGCAACTTGAGCATCTACATACTGAGTTTGATCAGTAACCCCTTTGAATTATAATTATATTCAGAACTTGATTAGCCATGTTATTGAATTGCTGCATTCAATGTGAAATCTTGGAATTCTATATGCTTGTTCACATTTCCATTTCTGAGGCACACGCAATCAATGTCATTTGAGCAACTCATATTAGAGTTGATATTACCCATCTGCCATACACGGGCTCATGTATCCACCTCTCTCTAGCAACAACAAAATTTCCCATCTGAATCAGACATTCTATCAAATAGATCACATGCGCTGTTAGTGCTTCCAGATCATTGTTTGTGTTTGTATTTTGTTAAACAGTTTGCAATGCTTCTTCACTTCTTATACATGAACCCGATAATCATATGGTTGGTTTTTTTTAGTTTGAAGACGACCCGCTATTTGAAATGCCATTTTGTCAAATGGTTTGTACACACTACCTATGCTTCCATATACATAGGAAGGCTGACACATCATCGAATAAATCCTACCACCGTTTAACGAGCTGGAGAACAAAAAATTAGGGGGCTGTATGTTATGAGAATTGATTAAAATATACGGTCTCTACAATAGTGCATTTGGTGCTTCTTCAACACCCGATTCTTCAAACTGACAAGTCATTTACCTGAACAACATTAAGCGTTCTCAATCCCATGCCACATAATAAAATGGATTGATGCTGGAGTAGGGTAGGGAACCACAACTTCATCACCATAAGCATTTTTGAAGTAATTTTATTTTAAATACCTCCTCTATAAGAAATCGGTGGCTCTCACCAGGAAGCCTTTATCAGAAGGCATGGAGCTCTCCATTACTGTATTAGGAATGTGTTCTAGAGCATAGAGGACTGGCAGGCATTTTTTCAAATAGATGAAAGTCATCCTCTCATGCTTCTATGGTTGTTCTTGAATATTATGTGCCATTGGCACTTCATGGGATCCTTGTTATAGTGATGAAGGAATTCCACTTAAGATCAGTGCCAACTAGGTATCGATATCTTCTGAAAGAGATTGATCATCATGCATCAAAGTCACTCCAGATTCCAAAAGAAAGAGAGAGAGATCTTTCAGCATTTCTAAGATGTTAGGAGTACCCAACATAAACAATCAAAAACCATTCCATTAGGAACTACCTATATAGTCAGAAAATGGAAGCACTTCTGTAGGAGACCGGTTTAGCCTTGTGAGTGAGTGGTTTGGTGTCATGACAAGCACCTCTAAATGGGTTCCTAATCTTTACATGGCTTCCCCCCTGACCTGCCTTTCTAACCTTCATTTTATGACCTGAATACTGCATTCTGGGTCTCTAACCTATGATCCTGGAATCTGAGGACAGGGTCAACCTTCTGGGACTAGGTCAACTTGTACCCTACCCTAGGATAGGGTCAACCTTGACCCTGTCCTAGAACAGGGCCGACCTTGACCCTTTCCCAGGGTCCCAAACCCAGAATCCCACAGATTATTGGATGTCGATCTTCACAAAAAGTTTTCTCCCGCTTTCGGGTCGGCTGTTACGGGTTCTAAATTGGTTGATTCCTAGATTATATTTAATATAGATCCTATCCTAGGGTTAAAGGCTTAAATGATGATTTAATTATCCTATGTAGGCCTCCTTAGAAGATTGTGCCCTAATTTCATATAAAAGGGAGACTTCTCCTCTCATTTTCTCTAAGCATGAAAAACTATCATCAAGCATCATTATGCAATTGAGAAGGATTTTCAAGTGCAATTCAAGCAAGATAAGGAGAAAGATTTCAAGAAAGCATCCATCCATTCTCAAGCATTCAAGCATCCATTTTCATGAAGGAGATCCATTGGAGGCCATTGAA
>MU228555.1:281629-316061 GCA_018584345.1 Thuja plicata | reverse complement strand
ACAAGGGCTTTGGAAGAAGATGGATGGAGAGATCACCAAAAGGGCACTTTTGGCTTGAATCCTTCAATGGCCTCCAATGGATCTCCTTCATGAAAATGGATGCTTGAATGCTTGAGAATGGATGGATTATTGCTTGAAATGTTTCTCCTTATCTTTCTTGAATTGCACTTGAAAGTCCTTCTCAATTGCGTAATGATGCTTGATGATAGTTTTTCATGCTTAGAGAAAATGAGAGGAGAAAGCTCCCCTTTATATGGAATTAGGGTACAATCTTCTAAGGAGGCCTACATAGGATAATTAAATCATCATTTAAGCCTTTAACACTAGGAGAGGACCTATATTAAATATAATTTAGGAATAAACCAATTCAGAACCTGAAACAGCCGACCCGGAAGCGGGAGAAAACTTTTTGTGAAGACCGACATCCGGGAGGATTCTAGGTTTGGGACCCTGGGACAGGTTCAAGGTTGGCCCTATCCTAGGATAGGGTTGAGGTCAAAATTTTCCTAGGGTAGGGTCAAGGTTGACCTAGTCCCAAAAGGTCGACCCTGTCCTCAGATCCCAGGATCACAGGTCAGAGACCTAGAATGCAGAATTCAAGTCATAAAATGGAGGTTAGAAAGGTAGATCAGGGGGGAAGCCATGTCAAGATTAGGAACCCATTTAGAGGAACTTGTCATGACCCCAAACCACTCACTCAAAATGCTAAACCAGTCTCCCATGGAAGTGCTTCCATTTGCCGACTATACAATTTCATATAAAAGGGAGCCTTGTCCTCTCATTTTCTCTAAGCATGAAAAACTATCATTAAGCATCATTACGCAATTGAGAAGGATTTTAAAGTGTAATTCAAGCAAGCTAAGGAGAAATATTTCAAGGAAGAATCTATCCATTCTCATGCATTCAAGCATCCATTTTCTTGAAGGAGATCCATTGGAGGCCATTGAAGGATTCAAGCCAAAAAGTGCCCTTTTGGTGATCTCTCCATCCATCTTCTTCCAAAGTCCTTGTCAAGTTCAAGAACCCATTCAAGACTTGGTGTTGGAGATCTAAAAGAAAGAGATTGAAGACATCCTTCCATTCTACATTCCATGTTTTGAAGCATACTTGTGGATCCACGGATTCGAATCCGCCACAAGGATATTACAAGCAAGGTGAATTTATGTGTTTGCTTTGTTTATTACTACAATTTCAATTATAATTATAAGGTTAATTCCAAAACTGGGAAAACCCCTTCCCCCCAACAAACAAAATATTTTCTTGTAGGTAGAGGTTCAGGATTGTAAATCCGAGGCCAGATCTGGATAACCTTTTCAGATTTCTTTCGGACTGTGTGAGCAGGGATACTTTCAGAGTTGAGTAGATCGAGTTGGAAAAAGTGGTATAGGGTCAACCTTTTTTATAAGACAACATCGAAACGAAAAATTATTTTTGGGTTTTGTCCGTCTCTCTATTCCGGTTCGGTATCAACCGTCAGCATCTCCAAAAATAGTCTACAGATCTCAGAAAATAGCAATCTTTAATCTACCACTTTTGAAGGCTGCTACTTTCTCCTATTCTCTTCAATTACTTTCATTAATCATATTAATCAATCAATTTATAGAATTTAAGATCACCTTTCTTGGACTATTTCCAAATATTGGATTCATTTGTGTATTAACCCTTTCTGGGTTGATCAAAATTGGATCTCCTATTTGTGTGTTTGAGGGTGAAAGAAAGGAGCATCTTATCTTCCCTTAATCACAATCACAATTTCCATATACAATCAACATAGATAAGAATTAACAATTCGAACCCTCTTAAAACCATAATTCTTTCTTTTACATTTTGGTAACATAACATATCAATTCAATCAACATCAACAAACCTAAAAATTTATTTTTTTATGTTACCCTACCTATACCTTGTCGAAAAGATAAAAGAATCCCACATAGACCTACCAAATAGCTCCTTAATTCTTCAAAAAAAATCACTCTATTTTATAATACGGTGCTCGGTTTTACTTCTTCATTCCATAGGATGTTCCCTTCAAGCCACTACTAGTGGTCTCCACATTTTGTCTAGCAGTTTGGTTTACATTGTAGTTCCCTCTAAATATGGCTTGCGCTCATGTGGCAAGGAAACTATACAATCTCCCTTCTCTTTGTTGGCATGAACTATTTACACCTCAACATTTGGGTCGAGCCATGTGGGAGTTGTTTTGGGAAAATACATTTGGAAATGGACAAGTGACCATTTGATTTTTCCTCCATGCATAACACAACTTGACTTGTATGTAGTTGGGGTTCAAAGCATTATAACAAATAGTTTACAAACATCCCCATGTATCTAAGCTTTAACATGAGTCAAATTTTGATGGGGATTGACAATGTTGCTATGATACCATGGAAACTAGGTCATGGAGCACATTGAAATTCCATACATTGTGACACTACATCAAAAAGACCATGATCATTCTCTGAGTTTGGGTGTGGAATTTCTCTATCGGGTTCCATTTTGATTAATAGTGCCCCCTCAAATGTGTCCTTTTATAGTACACCACATTGTCATCTCTCAATAGATGGCAATCTTTACCTTAGTTATGCAACATGGATTCAAGATTCACGGTTGCATAGTGCTTCACCAAACAATTTGAATGCTTTCAACACACAGTCCTGAGCATAAATTGATAGAGCATGGGATCAGTTCATCATAGGAGTTTTCAATACTGCAAGGTGTCCATTAAAATGAGGACCTCATCCAACAAAGACATCAACTCTATATATGTGGATCAACATAGAATCTGAACCTCCAAACTCTGGTGCTTAAATCTGCATATCAAAATCTGACTTTGAACTCTACTTGAACTTTCTAAATTTGCAAGCTCAATTTCGAACTCTAAACTCGATCCTGCATGATGCCTTTTGAAATATTGAATCTTGAACTTTGAACTTGCGGTTCAAGATTCAATATTTGACAATGCATAATGCATGAATAATCATAAAGGATAAGAAAATTTGGAGGAATTTATTTGTAGGGCTCAAACTTATAAGTTTAGAATTTGGGTGCTGAAAGCATGTTAACAATTGGCTCTAACTGGGGACATGGGTTCTAAGAGACATAGAGAATCCAACAATGTTTGGTATACGACCAATGCCTAGTCATTGGGGCAAACAAAGTCAAAGCAGATAAAATAGGAAGCTGCTAGCACATGGGGCAAACAGGGAAAAGGATGACTACAAAAACAAAACCCCTAAACTAAACAAACCAAAAACAAGCCAAAACACCTAAACTAACTAGCACAACCAAAAGCTATGGGAGCAGCAAGCTATTTACAAGTATATACAGGTGAGAAGAACTCACCATAAAATCAAAGGTGAGGAAAACTTACACAAAATCATTCATCGGTTGTGAGAAGAAAGACCCTTTCCAGAACATTAGATTGTATCAGTATGGTGCATCCCAACACCACCTCCAGTTGGAAAACTCTCCATTTTGGTAACTCAAATTGATCATGCATGGGATTTTCTTTAACCAATCACCAGACCCAAAGAGGCACATCTCATCATAAAATTATGACTTTTCTTGGGCCTTTCATGGAGAACTTTCAAGCCCCTTTCCAACAGTTAATTGAAACAAATCTTGTTTAAACATTTTCAAAGAAGAGATTACATCATTTTTAAAACACACATTTTGGGTAAGAGGATTCTCATGATTGAAAAACTCCTCAAAATAAAAGTGAGCATCCTTAAACATGGAATCAACCTTGACGAGGATAAATTCTTCATCACTTGCAACTACTAGATTTGGAAATCCTTGATCAAAAATAGAGAAATAAAGATTTATACCTGGAGCTTTCGAAGAAGAAACTCTGTTGTTGGATGGGAAGGGTGAGAGAGAAACTTCCCCAACATCCAGTAATGTTCTTGCTGAGATATCCAATGGTTTCTGGGGCTGCATTACCTTGGAGAATTGGCATTCTCCCTACCTGCTACTTGTCTCAGCATTCTCCATTCCAAGAGGGAAGAAATAATCCTCCTCATGTGAAGGTAGTTCCTGTGTATGGAAAAGAGGGTTGTCTCTAAAAGTGACACCTTCATGATATCCTGTTGGTAGGTATAACGGGTTAACCTCACTCCAATTCACCTTAACTTCCATCATTTCAAATTTTGTCTCACTTGTTGATCTATCAATTAGTTTTAGAATGCCCCCTTCACTAGGGCATGTGAGAGGGTCTCCCTTTCGAAGCGCACTACTGTCATGACAAAGCTTGAATACTTCTGATTTCTAAAGATTGTCTAGTTGGGATCTAGTATTAGGTTGTGAATCAGCATTTAAGCCTTTGAAGCACCCCATAGGAGTGTACAAGTCTTCTTGTTTTGTTGATAGGTCCTTTCTTAGGGAAGAAGTAGATGATCCTTCTTTTCCCTCTACTTCCATGCATGGTGAAAAAGTATAACGTTTCATGTTTCCAGCATGACACAATTCTTCTTCCTTTTGTTGGTGATCTAAGGACATGGATGGGCAAATCAATGGTGTCTTAAGATCCTCTTCACCAAAAAAAGAGAAAACACAAACTATAGGTTCTATTGTTTGGTTGGGTATAGTATGTGTCTTTTGCTTGAGACTTTTGAGGGCATGCTACTTCTCATGTACATTCTTCAATAGAAATGAGGAGTGATGGTCTTCAGAGGGGTAAATATTATTTCTTTCAGCTTCACAAATTCTCCTTTTTAAGGCAATCCACAATTTTTGAAAGGCTTGATCTTGCACTTTATTGAAATCTTTAGCTGTAGGTTTTCTCTTGAGTTTCTTTTGAGGTTGCACTTCTTTATTGCTCAAAACTAAAAAATTTTAAGAGAAAAAATAATTTGGAACAACAAAAGCTCTCTCATCATCAATGCGTAGTACTTTCCTCAGCTGCAATACCTTCTTGCCATAAGCTTGCAGCAAGTTTTCTGCCTCTTCTAACTCTTTCAACTTGTGGAACCTCGCACAAATACTCCTCCATAATAGTGTGGTTACATGGTCATCTTTAATGCTTATATGAACATTTCAATGGATCTTGGAATGCTACTCATATAGTAGTCCCAAAAATTGTGCAGCACCTCATCATCCATCTCAAGGATTTCTTCAATTGTGGGGTTTAGTCTTTTCCCCTCTTTCATACTTCTTGGATTCAGCATGATATGAACAAAGTCGCCAATCCTGCATAAACAAGGATATCTGAAAAATGACTAAACAAACGAATAAGGAACCAATATTTTCCTCATTCCCCAGTAGAATCGCCAAAAATCTGTTAGTGAATAGATTTGTCTTCTCGGAAACAACTTACAAATAACCCTCAAATGCCCAAAATAAGAAGACAAACTAACTAACAGTTGGACGAGTTATCATAGATTGATAACCCTCCTCTGAATTGTGAGGTACAACACCCTCCTATATATAGATCTATAGTTAATTAAATAATAGATTATGTCTTTGACTGAAAGACATAAAGGCTATGCTAACACTCACCCATCATTATGGGATAAATGTGATTATGAGAATCACAAACTAAATAAGGAGAGAAAGACCAACAAATAGCCACAAGACCATTTATTAGACCTTTCACATAATATAGAAAATGAAAATAATAAAATATCTTATTCTGCAAAGTGTGAGTATGTGAACCAAATGATTTACAAATGCATACATATTGACACGATAAAACAAAACTGCATTTAAAATAGGAAGAAGTGTCCGCATGGCCAATTTCAACCAGAGAAATAAATAATCAAACCTCAGGATTTGATGTATATTGATTCCTCTTTATTTCAAACACACAACAAAATAACCTTAAGATCATTTCATCTCTGCTTTTATAATCAATATGCAGAAAACATAAACAAAATAAATTCTTTCCCCTTTTTCCCTGTTACAATTTTGCACCAGAAAATATATTCTTCTTCCCTCCCTGTAGCTGACAGACTCTCAGAAAAGAAGAGCCCATGTCTTCCCTTGTAGTTGCACATTTATCTGTTACTCTTGTCAGTTCTCTTTCTGTTACCATAACTAATCTTTGTAAATCATGTGCCCGTTTTAGAATATTTCATATATGTCTCTTGATTACGGGGCCTTCTCATGTCTTTATTATTATTATTACAATATGAGTCTCGTTTAGATGATACGTGTATATACTGACACTTGGACACTTTCAATTAATAACATCATGTATCATGTCAAAGTGGAACAATTCTCACGGGATCATTGCCACTTGGCTCTACACCTGTCATGGGTAACTTGCTTATCTGCCTCTCATCATGTTTCCTATTTCTGTTTAGATATCAAACATTCCTGATAAACATTCTTACCTTAATTCAGGTTGAAACTTGTTCTAAAGTGCCACATAAGTGGGACAGATGGCATTCACAGACATGCTATGCAATATTTCAAACTGATTCCTCCCACAATAACCCGATCAAAAATACTGATTGGCTTGAGCATAATAGGATCGATAGCTTTGTGACTGGGGTTTATTATTTCTTTTATATGATCTGCTCATTATGATGAGCGATTTTAAATTTTGTTTAAGATTTCACGATAATGCCTCCTTTGCATGTTGTGTGGCTTTAGTATGATTATCAATGGTTGACTTAGCCATTGATTTCATTTCTTCATTGAAGGAGAAAAAGTGCATCAAGTCATATATACACAGACAATAGGAAGAGAGTTCATGATAACCAAATTGCCATCGACCTGGATGGAGGCTTTGGGGACTTCTTTGTACTTGTTTATTAGCATTATGAAATGCAACTTGAGCATCTGCATACTGAGTTTGATCATTCACCCATTCGAATTGCAATTATATTCAGAACTTGATTGGCCATGTTATTGAATTGCAGCATTCAATGTGAAATCTTGGAATTCTATATGCTTGTTCACATTTCCATTTTTGAGGCACACTCAATCAATGTCATTTGAGCAACTCATATCAGAGTTGATCTTACCCATCTGCCATACATGGGTTCATGTATCTACCTCCCTCTAGCCACAACAAAATTTCCCATCTGAATCAGAAATTCTGTCAAATAGATCACATGCGCTGTCAGTGCTTCTGGATCATTGTTTGTGTTTGTATTTTGTTAAACAGTTTACAATGCTTCTTCACTTCTTATACATGAACCCAATAATCATATGGTTGGTGTCTTTTAGTTTGAAGATGACCCACTATTTGAAATGCCATTTTGTCAAACGGTTCACACACACTACCTGTGCTTCCATATACATAGGAAACCCGACACATCATTGAACCAATCCTACCACCGTTTAACGAGCTAGAGAACATAAACTCAGGGGGCTGTATGTTATGAGAATTGATTGAAATATACAGTCTCTGCAATAGTGCATTTGGTGCTTCTTCAACACTCGATACTTCAAACTGACAGGTCATTTACCTGAACGACATTAAGCGTTCTCAATCCCATGCCACATAAGAAAATGGACTGATGCTAGAGTAGGGTAGGGGATCGCAACTTCATCACCATTAGAATTTTTGAAGTAATTTGATTTGAAATACCTCCTCTTTAAGAAATCGATGGCTTTCACCAGGAAGCCTTTATTAGCAGGCATGAAGATCTCCATTACTAGATTGGACATGTGTTCTGGAGCTTAGAGGACTGGTGGGCATTTTTTCAAATTGATGACAGTCATCCTCTCATGCTTCTATTTTTGGTCTCGAATATTATGTGCCCTTGGCATTTCACGGGATCCCTGTTATAGTGATGAAGTCATTCTGCTTAAGATCGGTGCCAACTAGGTATCGATATCTTCTGAAAGAGATTGATCATCGTGCATCAAAGGCACACCAGATTCCAAAATAAAGAGAGAGATCTTTCAACATTCCTAAAATGCTAGGAGTACCCAACATAAACAATCAAAAACCATTCCATTAGGAACTGCCTATACCTTGTCCAACAGATAAAAGAATCCCGCATAGACCTGCCAAATACCTCCTTAATTCTTTAAAACAAATCACTCTATTTTACAATATGGTGCTCGATTTTACTTCTTCATTCCATAGGATGTTCCCTTCAAGCCACTGCTCGTGGCCTCTACATTTTTTCAAGAAGTTTGGTGTACATTGTAGTGCCCTCTAAATATGGCTTGCACTCATGCGTCAAGGAAACTATACAATCTTCCTTCTCTTTGTCGGCATGAACTATTGAAACTTCAACATTTGGGTTGAGCCATGTGGGAGTTGCTTTGGGAAAATACATTTGGAAATGGATAAGTGACCATATGATTTCACTTCCATGCGTAATGCAACTTGACTTGTATGTAGTTGGGGTTCAATGCATTATAAAAAATAGTTTACAAACATCCCCATGTTTATAAGCTTTAACATGAGTCAAATTTTAATGGGGATTGACAATGTTGCTATGATACCATGGACACTAGCTCATGGAGCACATTGAAACTCCATACATTGTGACACTACATCAAAAAGACTACAATCATTCTCTAAGTTTGGCTGTGGAATTTCTCTATCAGGTTCCATTTTGATTAACCATTCCCCCTCAAATGTGTCTTTTTATAGTACACCACATTGTGATCTCTCAATCGATGGCAATCTCTACCTTAGTTATGCAACATGGATTCAAGATTCACGGTTGCATAGTGCTTCAACAAACAATTTGAATGCTTTCAACAAACAGTCCTGAGCATAAATTAGTAGAGCATGAGATCAGTTCATCACAAGGGTTGTCAGTACTACAAGCTGTCCATTAAAATGAAGACCTTATCCAAAAAAGACATCGGCTCTGTATATGTGGATCAACATAGAATCTGAACCTCCAAACTGTGGTGCTTAAATTTGCATATCAAAATTTGACTTTGAACTCTACTAGAACTTTTTGAATTTGCAAGATCGATTCTGAACTCTGAACTTGATCCTGCACGATGCCTTTTGAAATATTGAATGTTGAACTTTGAACTTGCAGTTCAAGATTCAAGATTTGACAATGCATAATGCACGAATAGTCATAAAGGATAAGAAAATTTGGAGGAATTTATCTGTAGGGCTCAAACTTATAAGTTTAGAATTTGGGTGCTGAAAGCATGTTAACAATTACAATGCAAGTACAATGACCCTATTAGGAGTCTTTACAAAACCCTGTTAAAGGTGGATGGCTCACTTCCAGAGCTCATTGCTCAATAAGAAGAAGGCTACAACCTCCTGATAACAAATACTCACAATATTTGAAAGTTGAACTGCTATTATGACACTACTTGTCTGATCAGTTCCTTTTGTGTGCTAAAACTCTAATCACTGGTAGAGATTAATCTCATACTGATTATTCTTCTTTATCTTCTATCTTACTTACATTCATTTCTTTCAATTATTGCACACTCTAATAAAAAATATATGTGAAGCATTTATACATACTCAATAGGCTCGACCGAAAACTAGGACTTAGTTGGCCCAAAATCAACATACACAACACTTCCAAATGAATTGGCTTAAGTGTCTTTACATAAGTGCTAATAACATAATTATAGAAATATTACAATAGGCGCATAGCCAATGAAAAACAAATTAATATGCGCTAATAAAAAACTGGAGTGGGATCCATTCTTTGTTCTGACGAGCTGCAAGGGCATTTGGACTTCTTGGAACTTCACCATACTGATATATCTGAACCTGCATATGTAGACTTAGCATAATATTGTATCGATAAGATTATATTCAAAGATGCAGACCATGAATCTATCATACGCATGTGCGCTGGACACTCTGATCAACAGATATATCTCTAACTGCACTATCTTCTATACTTAGTCAATTTTTGGTCTTCAAGGTTTATGAATTGACTTTCAAAACTCCTATATGACTTTTTTGCCATAATGACAACACAAAATTAGTCATATAATATTTGTAGTGTCAACTTTCCAACAACCCTATCAACAACAAAATTTTAGTAGCCAATTAATCAGGTGGGCTCACTGCTCAACTATCACAACCACCAGGTAAAGCCTCACTACCAAAATAAGAATAATGAAAAGAAAATCAACCACTAAAAAAAAATATCACCAACTATTACACCAAAAGAATATTATTGTACACTTCCTTTGTTAACACACTTTTTCATACCTAAATAATATTAGGTTTTTTTTTTTCCTTTTAAGATTTACATCCTTTGTTAACACACTGAATAATCAAATAGAATCAGCTTTCATTCATAACATTCAATGCCTTCATAATATTCTAAGCTAGCCAAACATAATTTAAATTAGGACACCACAAAACATTCATACGAAAAAGGAATGAAATGTGGATGATACATAAGCTCCTCTCTCATAACAACATGCCTCCTATTTCTCATATTATCTAAAACCAAAATTATTGTTTACAAATTACAATACATACTATGTTTATAGTGAATGTTACCCGATTTCCATATTTTTCCAAAGAAAAAAGAGTATTTATTATTATGTTACAATATGAATGGGATTAGGATAAACAAACCAAAGATAGATCATTATAATAGAACATATGAAGCATACCAATCTAGTTCACCATAGCACCAAAATCAAATTTATCTAATCAACCAAGATACGTTGCATCAATGACAACCATTAATGACAACAATAAAAACAAAATCACATTTGCAATGATTTCCCCCTTTGTCATTGATGACAACATCCCTCAACAAAAAACCAAACAACTGAATATCAACATCAAGACCTCTTTTCTTATCCACCTTTGACATTAAAGATAATAAGAAAAACTCCCCTGCAAAAACATACTCAACTCCCCCTAATAAGAAGCCACCACTAACTTCTACAAGAGATACTCAAAAGTATATTTGCATGATGGTTTAGAGAAAATATTTTCAAGCTTCCCTTTTGTAGGTGTTATTACGTCAAATTTTCATAAAATTTGGTATGCCCATATAATGTGAAAATTATATTACAACATATTTAAGTACATCTTAAAAACTAGCCTGAGTAGCCTACTTTGAAGATGTATATCTAGCTATCTATTAATTGACATTGCAAATAATATTGATAAATATGTCCACATGTCCATTTGTAAGTTCCCCATAGTCATATTTGATCAAGATTATCCATAGTTGATCAATTATTTAGAATCAGATATCAGTAAATATGTAAGTTTGGGTTTTCCCCTAACTACCTGACATCATACAAAGTTTAAAGGTTAGGTGTTGGAATAATAAGAAGTGTGTACTGAGAGGGGAGGGGTGAATCAGTACCTCTAAAACTTTTGTATCTTTTAAACTTTATCCTTTAAGTTATCAAATGTTTATCCAACCACCAGATCTATACTATCTTTATTTAAGATATATCAATTCATAAACTTTATCAAACATGTAAACATTCATGAAAGTAATTGACACATACCAAAAGATATGATATCACAGAAAAATCCTATTAGGAAATAAAAACTATGGTAGTTATGGCACCCACAAAATATTCACTATCTATAGATTGGAAGGGGTCGGTTAAGGCTTACAGTTTGATCACTTCTGATGATCTACCCAGTTAAGAGTATCGGTGGAGACTTGTTAAAGTCTACTATGTTAAGAGATTTTTCTACACTATTGAGTGTGGAATCAATTAAGAGATTTATAGTTGGACTATCAAGTCCACCTTCCTTGAAAGGATTTTTACACTATGCTTCACTTGTTATAATAATAGAAAATTATAATTTGACCTAGTGTATGAAATCTCCTATTGCTGATTAAAGATCCATTTAAGTTTACATGAGTAAGTATATCACCTAGTCTAATTGAATAATACCTTTGGTTCTTAGTAGCCTCTATTCTTGGTTCTTGATAACCAAATTAACCTTTTGTTGTTCTAGTTCTTGAAATTTTCAATCTGATCCATAGATGTGCTCATATGCTTCATTCGTCCTCTCTTTTATATTCACATCCCTCTCTCATGGATAATAATGAATGATTGCATCATCTATTTATAAGATAGATTGACTTCATCATGTTTCATGTAAAACAATGTTAACTTTAAGATTAGGTTTACAACTTTACCTTGATCTCCTAGTATATGTGTTTTAAATCAGTTAAATTGATTAAAGCACTTAGATTCATGTTTCTTGTCCCTAAAGAAATGGTTTTAAAAAATTCAAGACTCTATAAATAGAACATGACTGTTTTATCTGACATGGAAGTCAGCTCCACTTTGTGCGAGCTGCAACTGACTTTCGGTTTCGCATGGTCAGTTATGATCTGAAATTAGTTGACTATTTTTTGGGTTCCTTGCTTAAACTATTCTCTTGGTTTTCTCTTTGATTATCTCTTGGGTTACACTATATCCTTCATGTCGGGGTTCATCTTTATCCTTTCCACTTTACAATTTCAGTTTACATTCAAAATTGTGTCATTTCTTGTCTTTGTACTTAGCCATTTTTGGTGATCTCTTATATCTAATTCTCAATTTTCTTTTTTTCCTGTGTTTCGGTGTATGCTTACCAAAAGTGTTTTTTGCATACTAATGGCCAAATAATATCATCAATCTCCCTCTTAGACATTAGTATAAAAAATGGATATGTGCAAAATACTAACAAAATGTTAATTATGTACAACATATATAATCCTTAGTCATATCCTTAGTCATTTCATGACTCCCCCTATGTATATACCAGTATATTATTATTTTCCCTTTGTGTTATTTATCTGTAGTAGTGTATAGTTTCCTATCTGTACATATCATTATTTTCCCCCTTTTTTGATATTAAGGGCAAAGGTGTATACATTATAGTTTATAAAAAATGTGAGATTGTGAAGAATTCATGTCTTCGATCATCTTCTCCCATTGGTCCTTCAAATTCTCTAGATCCATGTGCTTGAGTGTGATCCTTGAGTGCATATCGTAGATGTTTTCTGATACAGATATCTCTGGGGTGGCTATCAGTTATATTGCGAAACTGATGTACTGTTGAAGTAGTGTCAAATTTGGTAGAAGTTGAGCCTAGAGCTTGGTGACCTCTTCCCTAAATTGTGTTTCTACATCCCATAGTTCTTGCCTTAATATTTTTATTTAAATAATATTCTCATAATTCAACTCAATTGCATTGTCTCTGGTGGTTAATCTTTTAGCACTATTAGCTAAATAGGAATCTAACTCTTCTATGTGATCACTTTCATCCTTAGTGAACTTTTCCAGTGTGTTGAGTTGTTGAATCAAGGAAATAGCTTCAACAATAATAGGATCTAATTCCCTTATGAATTCTGAAAGCTTTACTTTGTTGACTACCACTTCTTGGCTGATATTTTCAATTAACTTGTGCTGATATTTCTTCTCTGCTCTCTCTTCAATTTCCTTCTCTGCATCAATGTTCTGTATTGCAATGGCTTCGGTGAGAGTGGCTAGTTGATCAAGTATTAGTTTATTCTAATCAACATCAACATCAGGTACAATCTGGTGCAATATGTCCCTAGTTGTTTTGAGTACCATGGAGTCTTGGTGCTACTTTTTTAGCTTCTCTTGTAATGCCTTCCTTTGACATATTTCACTGTATTCTTTCAATGCTTCATAATCAAGTGTATTTGTGTCACAGTATCTCAATGATTTCACTTAAAGTGACTTCCAACATATTCTTCTTGGATTTCTTCTTCTTCTTTTGAGTTACACTTGAATGTAAAACCATAGCCAATTTCTCATGTTTGTCTGTTGTACTTGATGAAGTGACTTGTGGTGTTGCCTCTTTTTTCTACTTTGTTTCAGTGTCATCTTATTGGTTTTTTGTAGACCTCTCCACATCAACCTTTAAATTATTGGTAGCAACCTTTTTGGTTTCCTTAGGAGTGTCATCTTTAGTTTTATCTCCTTCATCAGTGTTGTTATCCACTTCATCTGTCTTTGTCTGTGCATCCTTCTCAGTTGTGTCTTCACTTGTTTCATTTGTATCTCCTTCTATAACCTTGTCAGTTTCAACTACAATTTGACTGTCTCTAATGTCCTTCTGATCATCGATGTTGTCTTTCTTTCCTTCATCCCCTACATCCTTTGGAATGCTTGACTCTTTGTCAGATGATTTGTCTTTTTCCTGTAGTATATTAATGGCTTGCATCAATATTGGCATGGTGCCTAGTATATTCACCTGTGAAGTATCAATTATGGTGTCCTATTCATTGGTTGTGTCCTTAGTAATAGTGACATCTTCATCCTTTTGTATTTCTTATTTTGGGTCATCAATTATGTTGATGACTGTGTTGTCCACAATGTTGTCCATAGTGGTGTCTGGCCATGACTCATCTGCAACATCCTTCTTCTTATTGATTGTGTCCTATTCTTTTTTATCAAACTCAACTGATGTGTCATCTTCTACATCTTTGATTATTATCTATTTTTGAGTTTCCTTATTTTTTTGGGGATAGCTTCCTCAATGGGTCTATTGAGTATTTTACTCCATTTTGTGTGACTTTCTTTTTCAAGCTCTATAAGCCTCCCTTCACGAAACTTGTAGGCTCTCAACATGGGTGAGAACTCCTTTTTATGGTTCTCCATCATCTCATCAATTTATTCCCTCTTGGATTCATAAGGCATAAGAGAAACAAGTAATCTTTCCCTTATCTCCTCATTCTTTAATGAAAATGTCCAACTAGCATATAATCTATCCAAGAGTTCCTTTGGTACCAAACTTGCTTCAAATTATATTGGTATGTACTTGAATTTTTACATCTTTGCAATGATGGCATCTTCAACTTTTTTCTAATCTTCGGGATATAGTTTTAACCATCTTAGATAATCTTAGAATATGTTATAGATCCTGAATTTGCATACCTCATTAATTCTTTATGTAAATTTAACCTTTTGTGCCTGTACACCTTAATCTTGTTTGGTGTCCTCAATATCTTCTCTGGTTATGATGATCTTCCTTATTCTTTTGATTGGCCCTCTTTTTCATGTGGCCGGTTTCCTCTTGTATGTTCTTACTTGTCCTTTCTTCAAGGGTGAAGGACTTGAGTCCCTAAGTACCCGACATCATACAAAGCTTAAAGGTTAGGTTCTTTTCCAAACTACCAAACTCGAGGATATTTTGTAATCTACCCTAAATACTTGACATCATACATTGTCATTAATTTGAGCTATCTTCCCAACTATCAAAGTCGTTCAAAGGTTCTAGTTTTACCTTGACTACCTAACATCATAGATTGTCGGCAAGTTAGGCTTCTTTCTCAACACCCAAATTGGATGAGAATGATTTGAAGGTTTTAATTCTTCCCTTACTACCTGACATCATACATTTTTGGCAAGTTATGCTTCTTTCAGAACTCCCAAACCAAAAAGGGACATGTATGAGAGTTCATGTTTCACTGGGATTCACCAACATCAAGCATTGTCAGGTAGTTTATATGTTTCCCAAATGGGAAACACGCCCAAAAAGCCTTATAATGTAGCTCTATAAAGTTTGAAGTTTGATGCATGGTTGAGGAGTTGGACACCTTCATGTAGTTTTAAATGAAATATAAATTGATATAAAACATTTGATACTCTCCTAACTACATGACATCATACATTTTCAGGTGGTATACATAATTCTCAAAACTCAGCATGATCCCCAACTCCATGAAGAAAAAAATTCTCATAGAATAAGGAATATGAAGATTTAAAATGTGAAGAAGAAATACATTTTTTTATGAAAGCTAAAAATTTCAATGAGCTATATATTAATGTTTGTTAATAAATGATTAAAATTTATCGATATTTGAGATAGGAAAATAAATAGATTTTTATAAAACATTGTAACGGTCTGAAGCACACCCTTGTATTTATAAAATAGAAATAAAGATAGAGTGAAAGGATATATGAGATGACATGAAATACAATACTAGTGCTTCTTTGAAATTGTTTGGTAGTTGATTATTTCTTTTGAATTTAATTTCTTTGTAATTTTAGTTCAAGTGACTAAGGATTTTTACACTCTTGCATGATAATGTGTTTTATTCTATATTGGTTTGAATATCAAGTGTATGTTAGATCATTTAAGGAAAACTTTCTTTATATAGTTTATTTAGATGGTCCTCTCAATAAGATGTTAAATTTAACTAAGGGAAGTTATAACACTAGAGCTAACTCAACCATGCTTAAAAAATTAAACAGTGGATGAATTTACCCATGTGGTTTAAAAAAATTTCTTGTACATATATACATTAAGATTTATTCAAGGAATGACTATGTTTCCCAAGGAAGGATAAGGCCCTTATCATTTAACATTATTAAAGTCTTAGATTCATTCCTTTTGTAACATCTTTTACCAGAAGGAAAAATGGGCTCTACAAAGGAAGCCTCCGTGACAAGTGCTCTACACAAAGATCTGGAGCATTCAGAAGCACATGGTGTGGCCAAAGAATAGGGAAAGAAGGATCATGAGAGGAATAATTTAGGGGATAAATTGGGTGATGAGGTAGATTGAGTATTTCCAATTCAAAATATGAGAGATTAGGTTCGGAATGAGGTGGTACCCAAACCCTATCATGTTCCTTATTGGGTTTTTTTCGGTTGGGTAAATGGGTTGATGAATCTCAACCTTATCCTCCATTGCGAAATTGCCCGCAATGGGTTTTTTATTTAGGTGTATAGGAGGAAAAATCTTGGAACAAGGGTGGCCTAATACAATGGTATCCATAGCCTCTCCCGCATTGGCATTTTTCCTAGAGTGAGGGTTAGTATTCCAATAAGCACAGAAAAAGGAGGATCCTAGACAAGAACGTTAGGTTTGATATTTGTGGACCTATTTCTCCCTCTCACCGTAGAGAATAGAACAAAGTTTCCCCACCTATCAACATAGTTACATCTCCTTTGATAGATCACACGACTGTTACTCCAAAGGAAGGTCCCTTCAATCCATTTCCAATGGTCAAGTTGATACCTCTCCCAAGATCCTAGAGTAATGCATGATGGGATGCCAACATAATTCTCATTTTAGAGCCAATGCTTTTGGACATAGTCCAAGATTTGAGGGAAAGGGCATTGATAGGTAAGATCTAGAACCATTCCCCTTCTAATTTTGAATTCTCAGAATGGGATTCAAAGAACTTGGTATGGTTACAAGAAGCTTTTATGACCTAGACAATGGGCGTGGAGTTTTTTATAGCTATTTTCAAAAATAAAACCAGTAGGGATAACATCCAACATTGTAAGGGTTGGTTTATGAAGGGATGGGGGATTCATACTCAAATTTGGTTTCCAAATTTTATACCCCAGAAGTGCCAGATCAGATTATTCCCCTTCTGGGTATCTTTCCCTAACCTCCCTTTGGAATTTTGGCAGCTTGAAATTGTAGATGTGATGAACAACAAATTGGGTATTTTTTTGTGCCACAATTGGGTTTCACTGGATGACTAAAAAGCCCCATCTAGGTTATGTTTCCTAAGAGATTTTATAATCAAATGGCCGAAGATGTTGTGCCTTAAGTCCAAGTTGTTGAAGACAATTATTCAATTGTGTATTTTCATCGATGCTACACATGTATATACACTTATGTAGTGACGTTACACAAATGTCCACATTCAGACCCAACACATTTGGTGAATGGAAAGAGTTTTTAGTGTTGACTGAGATTAGTCACCTATTGAAAATGTTCAATGTTGACTGAGTCACTCAGGCAATTCAATCATGGTCATGCATTAAAGAAACTCAGTGTTAACCGAGTTGATCATTCAGTGTCATCCGACTTAAAGTGGTTTACATTCTATAATTAATTGGTTATATGAGGCCAAATGAATTGTGATTTTTTACTTATTTAGAAGTATATTCAAGCCGACTTGACAAGACTTATCATATATATGAAAGGTCAAGTTTGGATTGAATGTGTGAAAAGTTGAGGATAAGCAGAAGTGTGGAATTTTGTGATATGAAGAGTGAAGGAAAAAATAGATGGGATTATGATTGACTACAGGACACTCAGAGCTACAATAGAATATTTGATTAGCAAGGATCCAATTATAATCAGAACAGAGATCTGAATCAGCAAATATAGTTGCTTACACATAGAGGTCAATTCATTGTTACTTTCTAACAATTGTAGCAGTGATCTGAAATCTCTTAACAGAGTAGACTTAACATTATTTTTGTAAATCCTCTCATAAGGTAGAAGTTTTATGTTGAAGTGCTAAAGACCACTACCAAGGTCACTCCTCACAGGGTGATTTAAATCCTCTATCAGTGTATTTTTGTAACCTTTAACAGGGTTGGCTACTAATAGGGCTCACTTCAGAAGAGTGAAAAACAACAACTAGTTACATTGGTTGTTTTTCCCATATTGGGTTTCCATGTAAAATCTTGGTGTCACCTGTGTATATGCTATTTGTTTCATGCTTTATGTTTCTTCACTTAATCACTAAAGTATAATTGCATTGGATATCATAAATATTTCTTTGACACCCGAGTTACATAAGAATATCTTAATTGACCAAGTAACATTGTTATATTGCTTAAGACATCTAACGGACAAAAAGATTTGTTTGGGAGTAACTGATTCACCCCTCCCCTCTTAGTTACTTATATCACTTCCAACAATTAGTATCAGAGCTTCAAGTGATTTCGGACAAGGTTTCAAGGCCTAAGCTAGAGATAAGAGATGTCTTATAGAAGGGAGATCCCAAAGCTAAACAAATACAACTTCCTTGCATGGAAAGAGCTGATGAAGCTGCATCTATCTACTATTGGAAATGCTAGTTTGCAATTTTTGGACATAAAATATGTGGAACCAACAACAACTATGACTATGGAATAGATGATGTAATGAAAGCTTCATAACATAATGATGATTGATATAGCTTCTTCACTCAGCTACTCAAAATTTGATGAAGTCAAGGACTGCCCTACAACCTATGATATGTGGAAGAAATTACAGGACATTCATGGCAGAATGTAAAGAGAGAAAAAAAAGAAAGTCTCAGAGGACTATTTGATCATATGAAAATGAAAGAAGGAGAAGACATTAGAAGATATAGTGAAAGAATCAAGAAGATTGTTAGTGCCATCAAAGTTGCAGGAGGAATAATTGAAGATACAACAGTGGTTAGCAAGGTACTAAGAACTTTACTTGCTATTTATGCTATTAGAGTTTCAACTATTCAAGAGATGAGATGAAATAAGGATATAACTCTAGATACATTAGTCAGAAGGCTTACAAATTTTGAGCTGGACAACTTTGACAATTATTCTCCTAGCTCTAGCAATCTTGAGTGTGCATTCAAAGCTAAATTAAACCTTGGTAAGAAGGATTGATACTCAAAAGGGAAGAAGATTGAAAGTGATAGTGATGATGAATCTGATGATAAAGATCTAGATATCATTGAAGAATTACTTGCAAGGAAAGCTGCTAAAGGTACCATTTGAACTTCTAAAAAGCTTGAATGTTTGAGAATCATAGACCTAGTAGATCAAGTCCAAAGTCAAGATTGAAGGATCCAGTACTCTCCAAGTACGTTAGAAGGCATCATGGACCTGAGAAAATAATTGGAGATTAGATAGAAGGTGTAATGACAAGGAACAAAATCAAAGATACATGTTTAGTAAGTGAATTTGAACCTAGAACTGTTAAAGATGCATTGAATGATGAAAGTTGGATAGAGGCAATGAATGAATAGATTGAGCAGATTGAGAAGAATAAAATTTGGACTCTTGTGCCTATGCCAAATGACAAGAATGTGATTGTAACCGAGTGGGTTTTTAGAAATAAGATGAATGAAAATGGTGAAGTTTCTAGAAACAAGGCCAGAATAGTTTGTAAAGGATATACTCAAGAAGAGGGTATTGATTATGGAGAAATTTTTTCTCCTATTGCAAGAATTGAAGGAGTCATAACTCTTCTAGCATATGCTACACATAAAGGATACAAAGTGCATCAAATGGATGTGAAATCTACATTTATAAATGGAATTATAGAAGAAGAATTCTACATTGAGAAACTTGAAGGATTTATTGATCCTAGCAAAAGGAATATGGTTTGCAAGATGCACATAGCATTGTATGGACTGAAGAAAGAACCCAGAGCCTGGTATGAAAGACTACATGGTTACCTAGTAAATATTGGATTTTAGAGAACTAATTATAACAATAGCTTGTACATCAAAGAAGGACCAGAGAACAAAATATTGTTATTAGATATATTTGTTGATGACATATTATTCATTGGATATGATGAATTATGCAAAGCATTCTCTGTAGTAATGAGTAAAGAGTTTGAGATGTCTATGTTTGGTGAGATCAAATTCTTTGTTGGATTACAAGTTCATCAAATGAAGGATGGTATCTACATCACTCAATCAAAATATATCAAGGAGATACTCAAGAAATTTGGAATGGAAGATTCCAAACTTGTAGGAACACGCATGTGTACTAGACAAAATATTTCTAAGGATGATGATTCAAAGGAGGTAGATCAGACCAACTACAGATCAATGATTGGAAAATTGCAATATGTTGTTCACACCAGACCTGATATTGCATTAGCAGTTGGTATTATCGAAAGATTTTCAGCTAATCCCAAAGAAAATTACCTAATGGAAATCAAAAGAATTTTGAGATATCTGAAGGGTACTGAAGACTATGGTTTATGGTATAAGAAAGGTAAGAACTTTGATTTGAAGACATTGACTGATGCTGATTGGGCTGGAAGTGCTGATGACAAAAAAAGCACCAATGGTGGAGCTTTGTTTCGTGGAAAGAGGTTAGTGTCTTGCACTAGCAAGAAATAGAATTGTATCTCTCAGTCTATAGTAGAGGTAGAATATGTTGCTACAGCAGTGAGCTGTTAAAACATCATATGGTTTAAGTAGTTGTTGTCAGGAATGAAGGAAGAAGTGAAAGAACCAATTATTATCTACCCTGACAAAACCAATGCCATTAACATTTCAAAGATTCCTCTAATGCACACCAGAACCAAGCATATAGAAATAAAGTGTCATTTCTTGAGGGAATTTGTACAAAATAAAGAAGTAAGGTTGGAATATGTGAGTACTAAAGAAAAAGTTGTAGACATATTCACTAAACCTTTAGGTAAGGATGAATTTTTGTATCTTATAGGAAAGATAGGGGTGCTTCCCCTAGCTGAAGCTCACTATAATACAACTTAGTGATGCATCAACCCAAGCCACAGTGAAGAACTATCAGTTGATGTAGGAACATCAAAGGTCATTGTAGATGAATTAGTACATTCAGGTACATGAAAACTTAAAAGAGAAATAGTATTGACTATTGGTATTTATATTTAGTATTTATGGAGATGGATTCTTTGGCATCTATTGTCAAAGAGGGATAGTTTGATATAATACAAATGAAATTAATCAAGAAATAGAGTTTGATGTTAGAGAGAGAAATTAATCAAGAGACATAGTTTGATTAAAGAGGGAGTTTTTTGGATAAGAATTAGAATGAAGCTAAAGACATTAAAGAAAGCTTTATGTTTCTCTACAATTATTTGTATTATGACATGTGTTTCCATCAATTCCAAAGAGGGAGATTATTGAAGACAATTATTCAATTGTGTATTGTCATTGATGTTACACATGTATATACACTTATGTAGTGATGTTACATGAATGTCCACATTCAAACTAAGCATAGTTGGTGAATGGAAAGAGTTTTTAGTGTTGACAGAGATCAGTCAGGTATTGAAGATGTTTAGTGTTGACCGAGTCACTCGGGCAATTCTGTCATAGTCAGGCATTAAAGAAACTCAATGTTAACCGAGTTGATTATTCAGTATCATCCAAATAACAATGGTTTACATTCTATAATTAATTGGTTATATGAGGCTAATAGAATTTTCATTTATTACTTATTTAGAAGTATATTCAAGCCGATTTTATAGGGCTTATCACATATATGAAAGGTCAAGTTTGGATTGAATGTTTGAGTGTGTGAAAAGTTGAAGATAAAAAAGTGTGGAATTCTGTGATATGAAGAGTGAAGGTGAAATTAGAAGGGATTCTGATTGAGTACATAACAATTACAGCTACAATAGAATATTTGATCAGTAAGGATCCAGTTATAATCAAAACAAAGATCAGAATCAGCAAAGGCAGTTGCTTACACATACATGTCCATTCATTGTTACTTTCTAAAAATTGTAGTAGTGATCTCAAATATCTTAGCAGAGTAGACTTAAGAGCCATTTTGTAAATCCTCTCACAAGGTAGCATTTCTATGTTGAAGTTATAAAGACCTCTAACAAGGCCATTCCTCACACCATGATTTAAACCCTCTAACAGGGTCACACCTAACAATGTGTCTTTATAACCTTTAACAGGGTTGGCTCCTAATAGGGCTCACTTCAGAAGAGTGAAAAATAGTAACTAGTTACATTGGTGGTTTTTCCCATATTGGGTTTCCATATTAAATCTTGGTGTCACCTGTGTGTTAGTAAATAGATTGTTCTTTTTAACTTAACTCTAAAATACCCAAAATGCTTAAGAACAATCGAATATAACAGTTGGAAAATTGTTATTAAAGAAACTAATTTCCTTCTGAATTTAAAGGTATAGCTCCCTTATATGGATGATTTTCAATGAATTTTTCTATTTCCTAATCTAACAGGGGTATGTTCTTAACTTGAGAATAGAAGAGACAAACCAAGCTAATCCTAGAAAAGGAATAGCTCAGGCAGGGCAAATTCAACTCTAAATCTAGCCAACTCTGAGATTTCATCAATCGGATTAACTTCCAAAATTGGTAATGCATAGACTTCTCTTGAAAATGCAAGTGAAAAACTAAAGACCAGTGATGGAACAATAATAAAATGATCTATATCATAAGAACGTTTCCCAAACTTAAGATAAGAACGAATTTCCCCGTTTGCTAATTGTATCAAATCATAATACAAAGCTCTAGTGTGAACATACATTATAACTCCAACATCAAAAAAACATCTGAATTCAATAGAAAGATAAGTGCAATGCAAATGGAACAGATAAAACAATGATATTTAGACACACAAATTTGACTAAGAAAAATGCTATCTCTCACACCAAAATTTAGCTGACCCTTGTATTGACTATGAAAATAGTACATATAGAGTCCCAGATTAGGTCGTTACAAGAAAGGGGGAGAACCAAAATGGTTCAACTTCCCCAGCTAGAAATGAAAACTAAAAGATCATCCATTACATCATATCAAAAATAACACAAGGGGGAATCTATTTAAGCTTTAGTTTCCCCCCCTTGTCTAATTTAGCCCTATAGGCTGTAATACCTGTAATGACTCAAATGAGTTCTTCATGCCTGCTGACATGGATGTTAGTGTATCAAATAAGCCATCTAGAATTTTCCTTGGTGAGAATCTTAATGGCATATGTCTGATCTTTCAGTTCCTCCATCACTCTAAAAATGCATCCACTCAATTGTTAGAGTTCTAGTAGTTTGTCTAGATGAGAGGTAGAATCTTCTGTCATTTTATGAAAATAACCAGAAATTGAATTCTGCATATTGGCTACTCTAATTATTTCTTTTCCTTGACCACTGGTATGTGATTCTATATGAAGCCCTAAGAGGAGTTTGAAATCTTTTCTCTACTCTTCTTTGATCTTGACATCTATTTGTTGCAATTCTACTTGGGCCTACATGATCATCTGCATTTTAAACTCCAGACTCTGAAGCCATTCGATCAAAGGCTCATCTCCTTTATGTAAAATCATAGCTTTTAGAGATTCTTTAGTCTTCATTTTTACTACCACATGCAGCATAACTATACATTCCTCACACTTCAACCTTTCCAATGTGAGAGTCTGTAGGGTCGTAGCAATGTTATTTTTCTCTACCTCCAAACTTAAAAGGGTGTTACCTAGTTGTTCAACCACTGCTAGTCCCTTAGACTCGGGCCTCTCAATCCATCATTTACCAATCTACCCATAATGCAACTTAGCCAAAATGACTTGGTTCTCCGTAGAAATGTGGGAAAAGATGGTTTGGGTGCTGGGAACACTTGCAATTGGAGTGAGGAGCTACCTGATGAGTTTGGTCAACTTAGCCACTTCTTCCTTAAGTTGAACTTTGGCAATATTGAGCTCCTCAAGCTCTTCTTCTATCACTACATTGGTAGATTTCCACCAATCCACCTTGGTGTCATGATGAGCCAACCCCATGTCAAATGAATGCAACTAAAAGTCTAAACCATTCATGTATTTGAATATAGCTTCCTTAGTTGGCTTGGCCACTTCCATGGTGAAGTGCCTAGTCTCAGGATAATGACCCAGGGTAGACATTGTCTTCAATTTCTTTTGTTTACCCATAGTGGCCTTGGGTTGAAAGGCTCGTGATAGAGTGTCTTTGCTGGAAGACCCTTCTTCTTCCCTCTTTCTCTTCCATTCCAGAGTATGTTCTATCCATGAATCTGTGCTAGTGACTTTGTTGGCAGAAACCAACTCCTCAATAAATAATTTCCTGATGACTGGAGGTGTAGCCTTTGGTCTCAAAGCAAATGGATTTACTAAAGTAGGAGAAGAGGATACCAATTTGGCTATTGAAGCAACCTTCTGATTCTTCCTAGCCTCTCCTTATGATTCTATGGTCAAAGGAGTATCTTCACCCACTTCCACTATGATGGGAGACCCTCTCCGTGGAGAATCCTACGTTGAGGTCTCTACCAGTACATCTACTACGACTTCTTTTACTAACCATTCTGGTTCTACATCCTTGGTGAACTCCTGTGTTGTTTCAATATTTGCAAGTGAGCCTTCTCCACAAGTCTTCTCCAATGTGATTATTTTCTCAAGAGGTTCATCACCTCCTCCCGCTGGCTGGGTCGATCCTTTAGCAATGGTTGGAATCATTTCTGACATAATAGTTGCAGTACCAACAGTATCCTTTTCTGGGGTTCACTGAGTAGGAGGCTTCCTTTCTCATCTCTTCATTCGGCGTGCAGTCCGTTCAACCCATTGCTCTATTCTTTTATAGATACCCCCCATTAGAGTCAAAAAATTGCTAATGGCTTGGTCTAGCATGGGTTTAGAGCTGACAATGGTGAGATTTATCTCCTCTAGATATGTATCATCATACATATGATTGCCATCATCTTCTAGCCCTTCTACTACAATGTTAACGTTGAACCTTTTAATTTCTTCAATAGTTAACTGGGCATAGAATCTCTCTTTTCTTTCCAAATTGTCCTTACAATTAGCCCAATAGTCTTCAATATCATGTATGTGATGAATTACATGACTCATTTGCAATACATCCCTGGCATAGTTCACTGGGTCATATTGCGGTCTCAACACATCGTAGGTTTCCAAAAAAGACCTCTTTGAGAATGTCTTGAGAACTTTCTTCATCTCTGACTGGGATGCATAGTTGTAAGCTCCAATGGTCATGGGGAAGTTTTATCCCTTCTTCTTAGTCTCAGCATAGAGTAAGTTCACCTGGAGTGCTTGCCTCATTACCTCGATCAACATGATCATGTCAGTAGAATACCTGGGCAGCTTCAAAGGGAAATCATCAAAACCTGCAAGACAAATATATGAGAAACCTCTAAATTGAATGAAAAAGCATCCACATTGGCTGATGAAAGCCATGGCTTCAGGGGAGAAACTCCTTTCTAGACAGCCTTGTAACTCCCTGCATAATCTCATGGTAAATGCATCATTAACCCGAAGATACTCAACATAACTGTTATGTAGTTTCAAAGAGGGGAAAAATTCATAACTCTTGACATCATCAGAAAATTCCTCTAATCTAGGAAGACCTAGCCAAATTTGGAGTGTAGCCACAATATATAAGAGGACTGAAGATAAGTAAAATTCAGTCTAGCATTTAGCTCTATCTAGGGCCTCCAATAGACTCTCACTTACCATAAGTGCCCGATAATTAAAGTGATGTTGGGAATAGATTACCTAAACCAGGAAGAAGTGATGATCAACAAAATTGAGTACGTCACTCTCACCTCTAATCCTATGGAGTAACACCAGAATGTCAACGATCTATGACTTCAGATTAGTGCCATATAATGTCTTTGGCAGCTTCCCTTTGGCACTCTTGGGTTCTTGGAACCATGCTTTCATTATCTCCTTCTTCCAAACTAACTTTTTGGCAATATATTCAGTCACTGCTCAACTATATTTAATTTATGAATACTCACCTTACTCTGTAATGCAAAGTGAGTTCTGGACCGATTCCCTGTCAACAGATAACAACACCGTATCATTGGGCAAGAGAATTTTCCTGGTATCTGGGTTGTATCGAGCGATGCATTCACGAATCCATTTTGGGGCTTGAATAACCATGAGAAAACCAATGGCCTCAACTAATTCACTCTCCTTCAACTTCTCCATAATAGGATGTATCTGGTCCAATTTTAATCTATTTTGGAAGTTCTTCAAGTCAAAGAACTTCAGAGATATGTTCAAAATCTTATGTCATTCAGAAGAAATGTCCTTCATTCAATCAAATCCCATGAATCTATAAGCCATGCTTTTGATGATTTTTATTTGGAAATTAGAAGTATCTCTTAGGGATGCGGGAGCAAGGAATAGTTAAAATATGAGACTTTGAATTCAAAACAATTTTGACAAACAAATGGTGGCTCTCGTTTGCAACTTTTAACTGATTTTATAACTTTTGAATTCTTACCATTTAACGGCCAAATTCCCACACCACACGAATGAAAATACCACAACATTAATAAAAAATACCGTTATGAAGAAAAATGGCTTTATTTGAATTAATTACCTGGCTTTTACGGGTCATTAAGAAATGTCTTTTCACTTTTAGTAACCACAATGGTAACTTTTCTGAGGTAGTGGAAAATCAATTTTCCACTTCTCCTTTAGGCGGAGAAGTGCTATTAGAGTGCTCCTGGTTCAAAAACTCACCAAGGGAGAAATTTGGTCTATCAGGATGCCAAAATAACATGTGTCAATTTCATCTGCCTTCTTTATATCTTAGATTCTTTTTGAGACAGGTTCTTCCTTAAAATCACTTCATTTAAATGGTTTGGTAGAAAACATACTCTGTGGGTCAAAACCTACCTGTAGGAGTAGGGGAGAAGCCATTTTCCACTTTTTCACCTTTGGCTTATTTCCTCGATTCCTTTCTATTGAATCATTCCCTTTGGCTTGTAGAGGTGTAATCTAGAGGATCCATTTTAGAACTGTACTTCTTGCTGAGACATCACTTAGTAGTCATCAGTGAAAGGTGCACTCTATTGATACTTTTCTTTTAGTGGAGAAGATCGAGCCTGATTCTCAACCAAGCTGCAAAATGAAATATTACGGCTATATACTTCCATTATGTGTAATACTAATGTTAGAAATATTCAAACCATGACCTTAACCGGATTGGGAACTTAACCTACCCAATGAAAACATGAACTTATAAATAGAAACCCTTTGGTTCACAAAAGAGAAGGAAATTTGGAAAAATTTGGTAAAGCCTCCCTATCCTAAAGTAAAGTTTTCTAGACTTAGACTCATGACTAACAAGAAGCTTTCAAGACCACCACTATACATTAAACACTCACTTTTGTCTGAAAGGTATGCAAACCAAAACTAGGGCAACAACTGGCTCTGTCTGGGGACTTGGACATTCACAAGTCCAAGGAATGAATCTCAAATCTCTGGTTTTGCAAATCTCAAAAAAAGATGGCTCACAACAAAACTAAAGCAAGACATGTAAAGGGAAAACAAGAAGGGAACCTAACTAGGAAAACAATAGAAGGAACTAAACGTAACTATTGTACAATATAGGGGTTACCTTTTTTCAATTTAAATCTGATAGAGCTTCAAATCCTGACCATTACATGTTAGGGGTAGCACATCTCCATCTAGATATGTCAATTTGAAAGAATACTCCTTGAATGATTGATGGATCTTGAAAGGTCCTTTCCATAGTATTTCAAATTTTCCATGCATGCCCTTGGGTGCCCTATGCTTGTCCCACAACAACACCATGTCTCCTATCATAAATTTCTAGGGTCTGCTCTTTTTGTCAAACAAACTCTTTACACGTATCTGATGCTGTGTAATGTGGTCAAACATTTTCTCTCTTTCTTCTTTCTAGATTGTATAGGTACAGAATCCTCTTTTCTAAACCATTTTCATATATGTCATCTTCTACTGCCATTCTTAGTTTGCAAGCTACTAGCTCTAGTGGTAATGGAAGGCTAGCCTCTACTCCGTAAACAAGTTCAAAAGGGGATACACCTATGGCTCTCTTGGGAGTCACTCTATCTTCCTAGAGGAATTCATAGATTTTTGTATGCCAGGTTCTCTGGTTGTTTGCTACAAGCTTCTTCATGATAGTCACCAAGTTTTTATTGCTGGATTCGGCTTGATCATTCCCTTGAGGGAAATAGTCAGAAGAATGACTAACCACGATGCCATACTCAAAGTAAAATTTAGTAATTTCTTGAGAAGAAAAGTAGAAAGCATTATCCATAACTAACTTAATAGGCACACAAAACCTTACCAGGATGCTTTCTTTGATGAATTCACATACTACTTCTGAAGTAGTCCTCTTAGTTTCTTTCATCTCTACCCATTTTGTGAAGTAGTCAGTCACAGTGATTATGTAGGTATGACTTGCACTGGACGTGGGGTTAATAGGACCAATAAAATTGAGACCCCATTATTGGAAAGCGCCTTCAATTATCACTGGTCTCAGAGGCAACGCTGCTAACTATGGCTTTTCGGTAAACACTTTGCATTTCTCACATTTTTCTACCCAGTGGTAAGCATCTCTGAACATTCCTAGCTAGTAATAACATTGCCTCAGAGTCTTGAATGTGGTAACTAACGAGGATAAATTTTCTCCATAGGCTTCATCATGAAATACTTTTAACAACTTCTCTTGTTGCTGTCTGTTGACACATCAGAGAAAGGTCCTATCTATTGATCTCTTATATAACCTATCTTCCCAAATAACATATTTAGAAGCCTTCAATTTTAGGTCTCTTCTTTGCTTAGAAGTCATCCCTTTAGGCCATTCACCATATGTAAGGAAATATACGATGTTTTCAAGCCAGGGGTCTTGCATACTTACTACCAAAACCAATTGTGTAGATTTTGGATCTTTGCCTGCTTAGTTTTTCACCAAGTGCATTGCCTCTCACCAGCTTTGTGGGCTTGATCTCTACATCATATTCTTGTTTTTTAGCTACCCATGCTCCTCTATTGTTGCATCCTACATCCTGTTGAGTCAATATGCTCTTCACTGTGATATCAGGTACATACACAAAAGAATGTGACTGTAAGATGTAGAATCTAAAATTCTTTAAAGCCTTAACGACTGCAAAAGTGTGTTTTTTAGTTTGGTAATATTTTAGCTCATGATTTTTCATAGACGAGCTCATAAAAGAAATAGGAGCTTGGACTCCCTCCTCATTTTCTTGCATGAGAATGGATGATAGAGTATGTTCAGAAGAGTAACAATAGATTACAAATTCTTTCTTGTAATTAGGGTGACATAACACCGAAGCATTGGCTATGGCATTCTTTATGTTTTTGAAGGCTTGCTTACCAGATTCATTCCACTTGAAATTCACATTTCCCTTCATCATATCAAATATACATTTAGTAATTTCCAAAAAATCTGGAATGAACCTCCTGAGAAAATTAACCTGGCCAAAAAAGGATTTTACTCTAGTTTTATTCATAGGTAAACTCAATTGCTGGATAGCTTTGAACCTTTTTGGATCAATTCTTATGCCTTCTTGGGTGAAAATGTGACCTAGAAATTTCCCCTCAGTTACATAGAATATTGACTTCTTGGGATTCAATGAAATCCCATCCTCTCAACACCTTTGCAATACTTTCCTTAAGTCATTTATATGATCTCTTATTTTCCTAGAGAATGCAGTAAGATCATCCAAATATATACCAATGATTTTATTCTTCATTTTAGTGAAGGAAAGGTCCATACCTCTTTGAAAAGTAGCTCCAACATTGATTAGTCCAAATGGCATTCTTTAGTAAGCGAAAGTACCCCATGGGGTGGTGAACGTCATTTTGTATTGGTTCACTTTCTCAACTTCTATCTGATTACATCCTGAAAAGTCATCCAACATAGAAATCATTTTAGCTCTGGCTATGATCTGTAGTAAGTGATCCATGTTGGGAAGAGCATAATTGTTTTTCAAAGAAGATTGGTTAAGATTTCTAAACTCTACACAGATTCTTATCTCTCAATTCTTCTTCCTCATAGGCACTATGTTTGCTACCTAGGTAGAGTAGTGTATAGGATAGATAATCCTTGATTTGAGTATTTTATCTACTTCCTTAAATATTGCATCAAAAAATTTGGGATTATAGTTCCTTTTCTTTTTCCTGAATGGGTTAGCTTTAGGTTTAAGGGGATTTGATGCTTGAATTTCCCACCCATAAAACTTTTCAGGTCTTCATAGGTCCAGGCAAAAACATCTGAATATTCTAGGAAGAGTTTCTTGGCCTCGTTCCATTCTTCTTCAATAAAACACTTCCCAATGTTGATCATCTTGGGATCCTTCTTATTTCCAATATTCATTCCTTCATACTCGTTAGTAGTAGGACCTCTTTCAATTCTTTTCTCCTTCACAAAAGTGTCGTGCCTATTGAAAAGTTTTTCAAGAGTAACTAGATGGGGTAGAATGATATTACCTTTCAGCTGGATAATATCTGACATATCTTTGTTTTCCTTATCTAGATGATCTCATTTATGATTGCCACAGACTTCTTTGTGGAAGTTTCCAGCACTCTCTAGGAAGGAAATTCTTGTCATCTTCGAACACTTTCCAATCTTCCACATTGTCAGGTACAGACGGTCGATATATGACTTCCACTTGGTACTTCTTGTCTTTGAATTATGGATGGGGTAGGAGTAATGAAGCTGACATAGTCAGGGAGTCCTCTTTGGCATTCAACTCTCTCAACACTTATTCAATAAAGAATGCATCCAATGTTTCTATCTCATCCCATACTCTATTTCTGTAGTTCTTTAATATGTGATTTTTAACAGAGTATTGATTCTTAACCTAGCACACGATAAGCTCTACATCACCATGAGCTCTCAAAATCTTCACCCCCTTTTCCTTTTTAGCGATGATTCCTAATAGAAGAGCTTCATATTCAGCATTATTGTTGGTATTTCCAAACTCTAATTTATAAGCCATAGGCTCACATATTCCATCTGGTGATATCAAGACCATGCCTGCACCAGACCCTGATGAAGCACAACTGCCATCAAATTCAAGTGTCCATATTTTAGATGACTCTTCTTCAGTGGAAAATTCCTTTCCTAGTTCTCTTAGTTTCACATCCTCATCGTGATCATCGGTAAGTAGCATATAGTTGCCAAATTCCAATTCTTGATATAGAATTTGGGCTTTAGGATCATCAGATTTCAGTACTGTAAACTTAGCTTTCTCTTTTGGGACCAGTTTAATCTTTTTCTTACCCACTGAGATAAAAGATTGAGACCAATATAACTTTATTTCCCCTCTTATATCTCTATAGAAACTCTTTCTTAGCAATAAACCGTAGCTAGCAGGTGTATCAGCAACTAGAATTGTCCAACTAGATGTACTTTTTTGGAGTCCATAGAATAACTCCTACCATGAGCTTTAGTAAGGGTAAGGCCTAAATCTTTAGCTACTGTTGATGGCATCACATTATTTGAGGCCCTAGAGTCTATTATACAATTTCTCATCTTGCACCCATTAACATATAAAGACATAAAATGGATCAGGCTTCTGACCTAGGAAAGTAGCTAACACAGATGATTCACCTTGCTCAATGGGCTCTGCAAAAATTGACTCATTTTCTATAGTAGTCATGGCATTCTGGTTTAGGTTCTAATTCCATTCATTACAATAATCTACTAATTTATGCAATTCTATAGGATTTGATTTGAGATAATCTATGGGAGATATTTGAATTCAAGAGTCTCTACAGAATTGAATAATGTCAAAAGAGCTATGTTGCTTACCTAGTTGTAGAATTCTCACGCCTTTATTGGCTTCCTTAGAGTTGGAGGTAGATGCCTCATTATTTTTAGGTGGGGGGGAAGAGGCAAGACCTTTATCTTTCTGGCTCCTGGTCAAGACTCTATACGAAGTCCCATCTATGGTCGCATAACATGTTGCTCCTGTTTAAGAATTAGACTCATACTCTAGATATAAATTTTTAGAGTCGCCATGCTAGTATGAATCTGGTTCAGCTCTGGAGGCTCCAACATTCCATTCATTAGTCTGATGGATTTTCCAAGCATGGGCAACACCAGGGAAGCTTTCTCCATCATTGTCTGTAGTTAGATGAAAGGTGCACATATTCCCTCTTTTAGGGGGGTTTTCAGTAGCTATTCTTTGTGGTGGACCACTTAACTGTAGTGCTTTACTGTTAGTATTACTCCCATCATTTCCCCTTCTAGGTTGCTCTTGATAGTTCCATTGATAAGGGTTATTGAATCTAGGAAGTTGCCTTTTGAAGGTGATGAATTAATTTGACAATTTTTGGATCATCTCATCAGACAATGTAGTACCACTAGTAGTAGCTCTTGACTAGATTTCCCTCTTCCATTTCCTAGAAGAGATCATGTGATCTTCAAGTTTCATGATAGTTCTCTATTTAGCATCCAAACCTATAGGATTGACTCTTCTTAGATCATAATTGATGTCTGGTGGCATATGACTTATAAAGAATGTTATCAAATTTCCCATCGTAGGCCTATCAACCACTGGAATATGATTTATGAGCTTATTGAATTTAGCTATGAAATCTCTCATACTAATAGAAGGCTCTTTCTTGATAGAGTTTAATTGCATCAATAGATCATGCTCATCTTCCACAATTTTGAACCTTCTTTCAAAAGCATCTCTCATGGAGGCCCAGTCTGTAATAGAAGAATTTGGTAGGTGGTGAAACCAATCAGCAGTGCCCTCAACAAGGGTCTAAACAAATAATCTAATGGCCACATCCTCTTCTTGTATTGCTAGAATATTGACAGAAGAAAATAATGCAACAATATGTTCATCTGTAGATACTTTCCTATCTCCAGAAAACTTGGAAAAATTCTTTCTAGACCTTGAGGAAAGAGGATTATATGCTGCTAATTGTAGGGGTGTGACTGTACTGGCCCAAGGGAGTGCCATTTTTGCTTGAGTTAAATAAGGGGTTAGATTTATAACAAGAGGACCAACTACTCCATGTAACGTTAACACTTGGCAAGTGGTGGAAAAAAGAGTAGACTACTTAGGGCAGGAAGAAGGTTTGCTCTGGCTTTTTGTAGTTCTATTTCTTTGGTGAGGTACTTCAAGCAGAGAAAATTTAATATCTGCAAGTCTCTCAAAGACTAGATCTATACTTCCTTCTTTCTTTGTACTCCCAAGAAATCTATTAGGCTCCCTCAGAATTCTCTTTCAAGTGCTTCTGCTCTAGCTTCTTCCTGCTCTAGCACTTGCCTGGTGTTTCTATAATGTTTGGTGCTTCTTTTGTTCCTCCAGACAAAAGTGTTCAACGAGGAAATAAGATCCTCTTGATCATCTTGAAAACCAAGATTTGGTTGGAGTACAAGAATTATATTTTCATGGGGAAGTACCATATTTTCTCATGATATGCTTCTGGTGTAACATCTGTTCATCTCCCCAGTAGAGTCACCAAAAATCTGTTAGTAAACAGATTTTTCTTTTCAACTTAACTCTAAATACCCAAAATGCTTAAGAACAATCAAATATAATAGTTGGAAAATTGTTATTGAAGAAACAAATTTCCCTCTGAATTTAAAGGTACAACTCCATTATATGGATGATTTTCAGTGAATTTTTCTCTTTCTTAATCTAATAGGGGTATTTTCTTAACCTAAGAACAAAAGAGGTAAACCAAGCTAATCCTATACAGGGAATAGCTCAGGTAGGGAAAATTCAACTCTAAATCTAGCCAACTCTGAGATTTCATCAATTAGATTAACTCCCAAAATTGGTAATGCATAGACTTCTCTAGAAAATGTAGGTGCGGAATGTTGCCTCCACTTTTAAACATGTAGCCATTTCATAAAAGTGGAATTTTTGCATCTTAGTGAAGTTTAATTGCATTTGAGTCTAGGTCAATGTCCTTTAAGTAATTGGGAATCACCATCAGATTTTCCATTTTTCCCTTCTCCCTCCACATTCCCTTAGCCGGGTGGATTTCTCCCTCACGCATGATAAGTCTGTGGGTAGTCTAGTGCCTAATCCGATGGGGGTTCTTGCATCATTTTGATTCTTGTAGAACTAATCATCACTGGTGGAATTCTCCATTCAACAGTTAAATAGGGGCTTGTGGAATTTCAGAAATCATCTTCTCCATTGCGGGTTACCAGCGAAGTTGATTTTCCACTTAGTATGAATGGCAATGTTTGTAGAAGTATATTATGAAAAGAAATGGTCTTGGACAGTGAAATTGTTACCTACAACATAGAAATGGATCCGGGGAACAGTTAAAAGGAAATTTGGAATCAAGAAAGACTCAAAGCAGAGAATTAGAATT
>MU228555.1:257390-272900 GCA_018584345.1 Thuja plicata | reverse complement strand
AAAGGAAAGGAGGCCAAATGATTTAACTTCCCCTTTTCTTTTCCGTTTCTTTTCCCTTGTAATCAGTTAGCGACAGAAGTGGTTTCTTGCCATCTGTCATTTAGAGGGAGATGAACCGATTAAACTTACTTTGTAACGGTCATCCCCTGGCTCTATATGTATGAAGTTGAAAGATTAATGAAAGGTCAGAAAATTGTTGGTGTAGGATACTTGATGTTGCAGAGACAATTGAAGGTGTTTTATGTCAATTATTTTCTGTTCCAGTTAATTAGATGGTTCTCTCTCTTAGTCTAAGTTACATTAAGAAAGAATGGATGTTTCATTATTTTGTTGTGAGGATGTGAATAAACCTCAGTAGGATGTGTTGTGGGATATTCAGAGAAGAGATAAATAGAAGTTGTTAATGATATGATTCTTTTTCTTAATCTGATTTGCAGTAGGAAGGAAAAGATGTTTCATTCCTTTGTTTTGAGGATGTGAATGAACCTCAGTAGGATGTGCTATGGGATATTTGGAGAAGGATTCATTAGAAGTTTTCATCATTTCATTTATCTCTCTGTTAGTAGTTGTTGTAGATTAGTTAGTGCTGAGTGTATGAATTCATAAGATGTGTGAGTTCTACAACTTGGTTTATAGATTAAAAATCTCTCCTTGCCTGGATTAAGTTCTATTTAGGCTTAATTTGGTTTGCCTCTTCACTTCTCTCAGGTTAAGAGCATACCCTGTGTTAGTTTTAGGATCAAGACATAATTCATTGCATATCATTCCATAAGGGAGTTGTACCTACCAATTCAGAGAAAAGCCAGTAATTAGAGAATGGCTTTTCAACTGTTGTAATCAGATATTGTTCATAATTTGGGCACTAAGAGTCATATTCCTAAGAAGAAAGAAAGGACAAATCTATTTACCAACATAGAACTAAAGACCAATGATGGAACAACAATGAATTGATCTATATTGTAAGAATGTTTCCCAAACTTAAGATAACAATTAATTTCCCCTTTTGCTAATTGTATCAAATCATTATACAAAGCTCTGGTCTGACCATGGATTATAAATCCAACCTCAAAGAAACATCTGAATTCAACAGAAAGATAAGTACAATGCAAATGGAATAGATAAAAGAATGGTATTTAGACACACAAATTTGACTCAGCAAAATACTATCTCTCACACCAAAATTTAGCCAACCCTTGTATTGTTTTTGGAAATAGTACATATAGAGTCCCAGATTGGGTCATTACAAGAAAGGGGGAGAACCAAAACGGTTCAACTTCCCCAACTAGAAATGATAACTAAAAAATCATCCGTTACATAGTATCAAAAATAGCACAAGGGGGAATCTATTTAAGCTTCAGTTTCCTTCTCCTTGTCTAATTTAGCCCTATAGGCCATAACAGCTGTAATGAATCGAATGAGTTCTTCATGTGTGTTGACATGGACATTACTGTATTGAATGAGCCACCTGGAATGTTTCTTGGCAAGAATCTTAATGACATCAGTCTGATCTTTTAGTTCCTTTGTTGCTCTGAAAATGCATCCACTCAATTGCTGGACTTCTAGTATTTTGTGTAGATGAGAGGCATAATCTTCTATCAGTTTATGAAAATAACTAGAAAATGAATTCTACATATTGGCTACTATGATTATTACTTTTCCCTGACCACTAGTTTGTTATTCTGTATGAATCCCTAAGAGGAGTTTGAAATCTTTGCTCTGTTCTTTTTTGATCTTGACATCTGTCTGTTGCAATCTTTCTTTGGATTAGATGATCATCTTGATCTTAAACTCTAGACTCTGAAGCCATTAAATCAAAGGCTCATCTCCTTTCTATAAAATCTTAGCTTTTAGAGCTTCTTTAGTCTTCATTTTTACTGTTGTATGTAGCATAACTATATATTCCTAGCACTTCACCCTTTCCGATGTGAGAGTTTGTAGGTTTGTAGCAATGTTATTTCTCTCTACCTCCAACCTTAGAAGGGTGTTACCTAGTTGTTCAACCATTGCTAGTCCCTCAGACTCAAGCCTCTCAATCCACCATTTACCAATCTTCCCATAATGATGATCCTCTTGTAAATTAGCCAAAATGGCTTGGTTCTCTATAGCATTGGGGTCAAAGGTGGTTTGGGTACTGGGAATTCTTGCAATCAGAGTGAGGAGCTGCTTGATGAAGTTGGTTAGCTTAGCCACTTCTGCCTTAAGTTGTACTTTGGCAGTCTTGATCTCCTTGAGATCTTCTTCTATCACTACATTGGTAGATTTCCACCAATCCACCTTGGTGTCATAATGACCCAACCCCATGTCAAATGACTGCAACTGAATATTTTAAGTTGTCATGTCTTTGAATCTACCTTCCTTAGTTGGCTTGGCCACTTCCATGGTGAAGTGCCCAATCTTATGATCATGACCTAGGGTAGCCATTGTCTTCACTTTCTTCTATTTACCTATAGTGTCATTGGGCTAAAAGGTTTGTGATAGAGTGTTTTTTCTCAAAGCCCCTTCTTTAACCCTATTTCTCTTGCGTTCTAGACTATGTTCTATCCATGACTCTGTGCTAGTGACTTTGATGGCAGAAACAAACTCCTCAATAAATAATTTCTTGATGACTGGAGGTGTGGCCTTTGGTCTTGAAGCAAATGGATTTACTAAAGTAGGAGAAGAGGATATGAATTTGGCTACTGAAGTAACCTTCTGATTCTTCCTAGCCTCTACTTTTGATTATGTGGTCGAAGGAGTATCTTCACCCACTTCCACTATGATGGGAGACCCTCTCCTTGCAGAATCCTATGTCAAGGTGTCAATCGGTACATCTACTATACCTGCTTTTACTGACCATTTTGGTTCTACATCCTTGGTGAGATCCTATGTTGTTCTAATATTTGGAAGTGAGCCTTCTACACAAGTCTTCTCCAATGTGATTTTTTTCTCAGGAGGTTCAGCACCTCCTCCCGCCAGCTAGGTTGATCCTTTAGCAATGGTTGTAATAATCACCGATGAAGTGGTTGTAGTACTAGCAGTATCCTTTGCCAGGGTTTGCTGAGCAGGGGGCTTCCTTTTTTATCTCTTCCTTCGGCCTACAGTCCATTTGACCCATTTTTTCTTCTTTTGTAGATACCCCCCATTAAAGCAGACAAATCGCTAATGGCTTGGTCCAACATGGGTTCAAAATTGATAGGGGTGAGATTTATCTCCTCTAGATATGTATCATCATACATATGATTGCCATCATCTTCTAGCCCTTCTACTACAATGTTAACATTGAACCTTTTGATTTGTTCAATAGTTAACGGGGCATAAAATCTTTCTCTACTTTCCAAATCATCCTTATAATTAGCCCAGTAGTCTTCAATATCATGTACATGATGAATTGCGTGACTCATTTGCAATACATCCTTGGCATAGTTCACTGGGTCATATTGTGATCTCCAGACATCATAGGTTTCCAAAGAAGACCACTTTGAGAATGTCTTGAGAACATTCTTTGCCCCTGACTAGGATGCACAGTTGTAAGCTTTGATGGTCATGGGGAAGTCGTATCCCTTCTTCTTAGCCTCAGCATAGATTAAGTTCACCTGGAGTGCTTTCATCATTACCTTGATCAACGATATCATGTCAGAAGGATACCTGGGAAGCTTCAAAGGGAAATCATCAAAACCTGCAAGATGAAGATATGAGAAACTTCTAAATTGAATGAAATAGAATCCAAGTTGGCTGATCAAAGCCATGGCTTTGAGGGAGAATCTCCTTTCTAGACAGTCTTGTAACTCCCTGCACAATCTCATGGTAAATGCATCATTAACCTAAAGATACTCAGCATAACTATTATGTAATTCCAAAGAGGGGAAAAATTCATAACTCTTGACATCATCAGGAAATTCCTCTAATTTGAGAAGACCTGGCCAAATTTTGAGTGTAGTCAGAATATATAAAAGGACTGAAGACAAGTAAAATTCATTTTGGTGTTGAGCTCTATCTAGGGCCTCTGAGATATTCTCACTTACGATAAGTGCCCAATCAATGAAGTGATGTTGGGAACAAATTACCTGAACTAGGAAGAAGTGATGATCAACAAAATTGAGTGCCTCACTCTCACCTCTGATCCTATGGAGTAACACAAGAATGTCAACGATCTCCGACTTCATATTAGTGTCATATAATTTCTTTGGAAGTTTCCCTTTGGCGCTCTTGGGTTCTTGGAACCATGCTTTCATTATCTCCTTCCAAATTGACTTTTTGGAAATATTTTTAGTCACTACTCAAATTTATGTCATTTCTGAATGCTTAGCTTCCTCTGGGATGTGAAGCAAGTTCTAGACTTATTCCCTATCAATAGATAATAGTACCGTATCATTGGACAAGAGAATTTTCCTGGTATCTAGGTTGTATTGAGTGATTCATTCTAGGATTAGTTCTAGGGCTTGAATAGCCACAGGAAAACTAGTGGCCTCAACTATTTCGCTCTCCTTTAACTTCTCCATAATAGGATGTATCTGGTCCACTTTTAATCTTTTCTAGAAGTTCTGCATGTCAAAGAACTTTAGAGATGTGTCCAAAATCTTATGTCATTCAGAAGTAATGTTGTTTATTCCATCGAATCCCATGAATCTGGAAGTCATGCTTCTAATGATTCATATTTGGAAATTAGAAGTATCTCTTAGGGATGCTAGAGCAAGGAATAGTTAAAATATGAGATTTTGAATTCAAAACAATTTTGGTGAACAAATGGTGGCTCTCATTTGCAACTTTCACCTGATTTTATAACTTCTGAATTCTTACCGTTTAATGGCTGACTTCTTGCACCACATGAATGAAAAGACCCCAACATTAATGAAAAATCCCATTATGAAGTAAAACGGCTTTATTTGAATTAATTACATTTCTTTTATGGGTCATTAAGAATTGTCTTTTCACTTTTAGTAACCACAACGGTAACTTTTTTGAGGTAGCAGAAAATCACTTTTCCACTTCTCCTTTGGGTGGAGAAGTGCTCTTGGAGTGCTCTTAGTTCAAAAATCCACCAAGGGAGAAATTTGGTCTATCAGGATGCCAAAATGGCATGTGTCAATTTCATCTTCCTTCTTTATGTATTAGATTCTTTATGAGATAGGTTATTCCTCAAAATCACTTCATTTAAATGGTTTGGAGGAAAACATACTCCATGGGTCAAAACCTGCTCGTAGGAGTAGGGGAGAAGCCATTTTTTTCTTTTTTCCCTTTGGCTTATTTCCTCAATTTCTTTCTATTGAATCATTCCCTCTGGCTTGTAGAGGTGTAATCTACCCACATCAGCCCTTCTTAAGCTTGAAGGATTTATTTCATAACGGTAATTCTTGCTAAGACATCACTTAGTAGTCATCGGTGAAAGTTGCACTTTGTTGATACTTTTTCGCTAGTGGAGAAGCTCGAGCTTGATTCTTTGCCAAGCTACAAAATGAAATATTACGGCTACATACTTCCATTGTGTGTAACACTGATGTTAGAAATATTTGAACCATGGCCTTTGCCGGATTTGGAACTTAACCTACCCAATGAAAACATGAAATTATAAACAGAAACCCTCTAGTTCACAAAAGAGAAGGCAATTTGGAAAAATTCGGTAAAGGCTCCCTAGCCTAAAGGAACATTTTCTAGACTTAGAATTAGGACTAACAAGAAGCATTCAAGACCATCACTATAAATTAAACACTCATTTTTTTCTAAAAGGTATGTGGACCAAAAGTGGGGCAACACTGTGTATATATTATTTTTTTCATTCTTTATGTTTCTGCACTTAATCACTAAAGTATAATTGCATTGAATATCATAAAGATTGTTGTGACACCCGAGTTATAGAAGAATATCATAATTGACCAAGTAACATTGTTATATTCTTTAAGACATCTAAGAGACAAAAATATATGTTTTTGGAGTAACGGATTCACACCTCCCCTCTAAATTACTTATTTCATTTCCAACACAAGTTTGGTCCTCTATAGTAACTGGTCATTCTAGACGACCCTTTTCTATTTAATATGAGGATGGCCATGCTCAGTCATGTGTAATCTCAATGGAAAAAAGGTGGTTCCATTAACTTTAGAGTATGTCGGGACTTATCCTTGTTGCCGCCAAATTGCAATATTCTAGACCCAACATTTAATCATGATATCTCTCCCCCTGTTTATATGCCCCCTCTCACAGAAAAAAAATTTAGGGGTCTCACTAACCTTAATGGTCACTGACATGAAGTTTATAGAATCAAATGTTTATATGGTAGTGTATTTAATGATCTTTGGAGGGGCAGATGAGATTTTTGATGAGAAAGGCACAAAGAAAGACCTGTGAAGTTAGATAAATAGAGGAATCCTGAATTAGGATGCTAACACAGTGGTATCCCCTCCCATCTCCTATAGTATCATTTTGATAGAGTCAAATACCTCAAGGATTAAAATATGTTCATATTCTTAAAAAAAACTAAGAGGGAACCCAATGAAAGGGAAGAAGACAGAGCCTGAGATTGCTGCTAGTGTCCAGTCTACTCTATCCTTTTCTACATTACCTAGGAAATCTAAAGATGAGGCTGCCACTTCAATAGCCAAGAAAATAAAGAAGGGTAGAAGAGAAACTACCTCTTTGAGTAAATAATGAGAATCTTGTCCTGGAATGTTAGAAGCATCAATGCCTCTCACTAGGCTTGGCTTATCAAAGATCAAATCTTGATAAGAAGGGTAGATATTGTTCTCCTCCAAGTGACTAAGTTATCTCAAGATAAAGGGATAGTTGTTTTTGGTGCTTGGAAGGGTTGGGATTTTATACATGTTCCATCTTCAGGTACCTTAGGAGGCCTTTCTTTCTTAAAGAAACTCCATAAGTGTAAGGTTGAGTTAGGGTTCTCAACTGCTAGCTAGGTGCTGGCTAAGGTTTTTGTCTTTGCACTCTCTTTTTTTGTGATTAATGTTTATGATCCAGTCTTAGTTTTAGGAAAGCGACATTTATGGGATACACTGTCATAAACTATTTCCCATCTTGGTGACTCTAAGATTATTATTGGAGGGTAATTTAATTCTATGATGGGGGATATGGACAAAATTGTGGGTGCAGATCTTTCACACAAAGTTACTCAAAATTTTAGGAATTTTGTTGAAAGAAATTCTCTCTTTGATTGTTGCCCCTCTAAGGGGAAGATAACTTGGTCTAATAGAAGGAAGTAGAATCAGTTTGTTGGTGTCCACCTAGATAGATTTTTTCTAAATTCACAATAGATTTTATCAAATGGTTTTTCTCAGTCTAATATCCCCATCATTTCAGGCTTGGACCATTATGTTGTGAACTTGTAGGTTGAGTTGGGTAATAACATGTTTAAGCCAAAGTCATACTTCAAGATTGAACTCATTTGGTTCAGAGACAATGAGTTTCCCTTAGATACTCCTACAATGGTGGACATATTTCCTTGTAGAAAAGGGTACAATATGTTCTAGCCATATAAAAATTTTGCATTCATGAAAGACAAAATCAAGGAATGGAATGAACAAAGTTTTGGGAATTTTTTTGCAGAAAAATGTATTGTCCAAAGTTAGTTGGAGGGATGGAATTAGTGTATTATACAGCTTGGAGTATCCCAATAGGTTTATGATACATAGAAATGCCTACAAGAAAGACTGGAAGAAGTCTTACTTAGGGAAGAATCCTATTGGAGACAGAGGTCTGGAGAACTTTGGCTTTTGAAAGGGGACATGAATAACAGGTTTTTCCATGCATTGACTAAAATTAGAAGATAGAAAAAGGCCATCTTGAAAATAAAAGATTAAAATGATATAATTCTTAACTCTAAAAAGGATATTTAGTAGGAAGCAATTTGATTTTTCCAAACCCTCCTTAGGAAATCAGATGTTTACATGGTTCAGCCTCAGCCTGATTTGCATTTTATTCTATCTTTTGTAACCGAGGAAGACAATAACTTTTTGCTGCAAAATTTCACAATATTGGAGGTCAAGTCCTTTTTTTTTTCCATGAACGATGATAAGGCCCCGAGACCAAATGGACTTACTCCTCTTTTTTTCCAAAAAATATTGGGAAATTATGAAGTTAGACATTCTAGAGCTGATGGAGGAGTCCAAGAGACTTTCCCCTATGTTTATTCCCTTCAACAACACTTTTATCACTTTAATTCCCAACGGTTCACATCCTAACTCTTACTCAGATTACATACCTATTTGTTTGTGTAATACAATCTACAAGACGATAACCAAGTCCATCTTAGTCTGCCTTGGGAAAATTATTCCCAAAATTATTTCAGACCAACAGGGAGGTTTCATCCTAGGGAAGGATATGGTGGAATGAGCTTTGATAGCTCATGGGATCCTCCATTGTATCAAGGTGTAGGGTCTCCAGGCTATGGTCCTCAAACTAGACATGATGAAATCATATCAAAGAGTTAGTTGGGGGTTTCTGAGACAAGTCATGTATAAAATGGGATTTAGTATAAAGTGGATCAGATGGATTATGGCATGTGTTAAGGGAGCCAAATTTTCAGTACCGATTAATGGTTCCCCATGCAATTTCTTCTCATGTTATAAAGGGGTTAGACAAGGGGACTATGGTATCCTTTCCTTTTCATCACTATGGAAGAAGGGCTCAACAGGTTAATTTCTTTCAAACAAGCTCAAGGGTCACTAGCAGGTATCTTGCTTCATCATTCTCACTTATCAGTCACCCACACTCTATTTGTTGATGACTCTCTCTTATATGCCGAGGGATCCATACAGGAAGCTAAATTCATCAAATAAATTCTTGAGGAATATTGCAACTTGTCAGGGAAGAAACTCAATATTTCAAATTCCAAGACCTTCTTTTTAAACATACCTAAAACTATTCAGGTTGAGATTACAAAATGTGAGGTTTCAATGTTGATGTGATCCCAAGTAAGTACCTTGGAATTCCTCTCTTTCAACATTCATGCATGGCCTCTTTTTGGGATGACATCTTCCAATCCATCTCAGACTACGTTGCTTCATGTAAAGCTAGATGGCTCTCTCTAGATGGGAGAATCCTTCTTGTCAATTCAGTTCTCTCCTCCACCCGAAATTACATCATGTCTTTTCTATTGGCACCTAGGGCTATGATAGACAAGATTAGGAAAAGTATGAAATACTTTATATGGAGAGGCAATTTTGATGGGACATCAAAGCTACCTTTGGTGTCTTGGGACAAAATCTCACTTCCAAAGGTCTATGGGGGGGTAGGGCTCCATAGCATATATAAGAGGAAAATTGTTCTTGGGGCCAAACTTGCTTGGAAACTATAAGAAAATCTAGGGTCATTCTTGGATAGATTAATCAAACTCAAATATTTGGATTGTGATGAACCTTCTCACATTTTTACAATTAAGAATCCCCCTCTTCGCTCTTCAATGTGGAATTTTTTTTTGAAATTTTGAGGAGTAATCCTCTCACACATATCATGGGTAATCAACTTAGGGGATATAGAAGACTTTTGGGATGACTCTTGGAATGTTTTTTCCACCCATTTCAAGTGTTCCCAACATACTCTACTCACCAAAGAATAGCTTCTAGAAAATGTGGGGGAAGCGGGTTAGGGATTATTATGTGGTGTCAGCAACACCCTCATGACCAAAGGAAGGATGGAGAAATATAACTCAAGTTGACATTCCTCGAGACCATGAGACACTACTTAAATGTATCCTAGATCAAAGACGTTTACACATTAACTCGATTAGTGATAGATTGATCAGGTCAATGTCTCCAAATTGTAGATATTCTATAAAGTTGGGTTATCTTTATATTACTAATAAGGCTCAGAATCCTAGTGCTCATCTCTTCATGTTTTGTTGGCATCTTGTAGTTCTTCCTAAGGAAGGTTCTTTCTTGTGGTTGATGATCCTTAAGAGAAATATCACTAGTAACCGATTATGCAGGCTTGGCATTGTGGACAAAATTTAGTGTGTCTTATGTAAGGTTCAAATTGAAAAACTAGATCATCTATTTGTTTCATTCCCTTTTTCTTAGGAGCTATGATATTGGATCTTGGGAAAAGTAGGTTGGAAGGTCCACCTTCTAGATATATTAACACATCTCCTTGAATAGTGGTCACTCCTCCGTAAAGACACATTTTTTTCCCACATTTGGAGAGTCATCCCAGTAGCTGTTACCTGGTGCATTTGGTGGAAACAGAATAAGAGAATTTTTAAAAAGGATGCCAGCTTGGTTTCTCACGTGTGTGATATAGTTGAAATATCAATATTTGAAATGGTTAATGCTTACTCCTGCTGATCCAAATCTCTCTCCTCTACATTTAATTCACAAGATACAAAAATTCTGAACTCTTGGCCTTCCATTTCTATCCCATTCAAAGGTGTTCTTATTGTGAAGAAATCTAAGGGGGAGACTAGGAAAGATGTCAAGTGGGAACCTCCAGATCAAGGTTTTACTAAATGTAACTTTGACAGGCCTTTTAAGATAAATCTAGGGGCCGCAAGGGTTGGTTATGTCTTGAGAGAATCAAATAATAAATTACTTAGAGTGGCTAGTACTAAGAATCTAGATTGATCAAATAATATTGTAGAAGTTAGGGCTCTTTTTCTTGGCTTATCTTTGGCTATCTCACAGGGAGTTAGGAACATACACATTGAGGGGGACTCTCAAATCATTACATCTCCCCTCTTGCTTCATAGCTCACCTAGTTGGGAGATTCAATACATCCTTAATGATGCTAGGAAGCTTCTTTCAAACTTTTTAGAATCTAAAATCTCGCATTGCTTCAAGGAGGGAAATGGGATAGCAGACTGGTTAGCCAACAAGGGTGTTGAATTTGATAGAAGATCAATTTTGTGGGAGTACAAACCCCTACTAAGTTCCCTAATCTTGGAAAATTGAGTTGATTGGGTGGAGAGAGAAATGACCCCTTGTACGGAGGGTTAACAAATAAACTATGTTACAGGCATGCTTGTGTAGGCATATGCCATCATAGGTGACCGTGGGAATATTTTTGGTATCACAAGGAGGTTAGCATCAGGGGGGCATAGATAATGGATTAACTCTAGATTTGGTTCCTCAAAAAATACATTTTTATTTTTTTCCCACAGCAAGTATAATGGTACATGGTGTCATTTTGGCATGTGAGGTGGTATATTTTTTAGGATACTTATTCTCTTTTCTGACACATAATTAATTCCTTTAGCTAAGATGTTTCATTGGGAACTGATCACTTAGATGCAAGGCTCTAAAGAACAGATTTTCATCTCCCCATGTGTGTTAAGGGTTAGTAATGACATTTACACAACATTTGGCCATCCTTTATATTCACTAATCTACTTTGTAGGCTACATTCTTCCTGCTTTGGGTGATGGTCTAACTACTTTTCAACCCATTTTACCTATGTATTGAAAGTTTTCTCTTTGGTTCACATGGGTGGTTGCATTTTTTGGTTTCATGGAGTATAGAGATCTGAACATGTAGATTCACCTTCCAATTTATCACCGGGAGTGTCCGATCCTAGATGATTATATGTAGTGCTACATGAAGGTTAATTTCAACACACTACTTGATGAAGTGGAAGATGTTGTTCGGAGCATCATTAGTAAGCACATTTTACTTCCCTCTTCTTTGCACAACATTTTTCATTCCTAGGTCATGTCCATTTTCCTGTCAAATTTCTATGACTTGATGCAAGATTACATCCAATTTACGGAGATGGTTGACAAGGTGGTTAGACTAGACTTCATGTTAGAAGAGGGTATATATTGGGTGGTTATGGGTTATAGTCGTAGAGGATTGAAAGCCTAGGTTGGATGCCTATTTCCTCTGAGTTTTCTTGAGAAAGAAATGGAATTTTTAAAGCTATATGATGTGTTCAAGTTAGGTATTACTGGGAGGAACTCAACCGCTTTCCTGAAGAACATAGAGATGTTGATATATTTCATCCTAGCATCAATAATGGAAAAAGAGTACAACCTTTTTGATAGTATGGCTACCATCTTGGCATTTTCCAACAACAACAACCTTGCTGCCTCCTCCATCTTGAACACAGGAACTGCAACGGGTACTCTAAATTCAAATTCTTTGACAAAAGATTTTGTGTCCTCCTGAAATGTTTACCAATGTCTATGTCACTGTCATGGCTTTGGAAAGACAAGGGTCTGATGGACTAGGTCATATGGGGATTTTTGGGTTTTGGGGGGCTAACATATATCAGGTCTTTTGAAGTAATACTCTGCACGTCTATTTTGTAATTATAAAATATAAAGTTGTAATAGTGTGGGTTATGATCTTGAGGATAGTATGCTGGAGGTGTCTGATTCTAAATTGTATGGGGTAAGATAGAGACACTTCTTGGGTCATATGTTACTCATAGTTTAGGAGTTCTTTTTTATAGTTATGTATTGTATCATGACAAGGAAAGGAGGTTTTATTTTTTCTTCTTTCCTCCTGAAGCCTCATTGAAGGAGATTGATATAATGTTATGGCTATGTCCATTTTATCCAAAAATAATAATTGTTTAACAAGAGAAGAAAAAATAGAAATAGTAATACAAAATTGATTTAAGTTTACATGCCAATTTGAACAGTTAGGAAGAAGAATTTACAAAGTACAAATTGAATTTTGATAAAATATCATCAAGCTTAGAAAGTTGGTAATAAAGTACACTCACCTTTGACTAGCAGAGCCAAAAGAGAGGGGAATGTTAACCACATTGATTTATTCTATCATTTGGCCAGATTGTTTATAATAGCTAAACATGGAGCTTGGCACACTCTAAGGGATTTTAAAATCTGTTAATTTGGGAACCAATAGATTAATGAAACTACTACGGAATAAATACAAAAAATTTATCATTGGGCGTGTCAAACTAATTTTTATCTAGAGTTTGATGCATCTTATTAGAAATTTGTAAAATAATCTACCATTGGTGAAGACCTAGAGAGAAGAATAAATAAAATGTTCTCTTTTAGGGATGTGTCGAGTGTGACAAAAAAAATATAGAAGTTTATGAATGAAATTAAAATAACTTATGCAGATAAAATAACTAGTCATAGAACTTTGAGTTTCCGTTTCTCAAAAAACCAACCTTGTATGTTTGGTAGAAGATCATTAAAGTAAGGAAATCTAATTGAACCCTTCGAATTGAATTAAAAAGGGTCATAATAAAACAAAACAAAAATTCACAGTTCTAAAATAGGATTTGAGAAAGAAAAAAAGGTTTATAAATAGAGAGAATGGACCCTACAAATTCTTGAATCATGAAAATAGTTTACCTAAAAAAATGGAATTTTAAAAAATATTTGATAAAGAAATCATTTTTATATTTGTTTTATGCTAAAGAAGATAAAAAATAGGAAATTATTATCTCTAGCATCTCTGTTGAGGATTATGATGATGCTGAAATAGATTTATATGTTATAAGAAAGAAAAATGAATGGTTAACTGATACTAGTTGTTCTCAACATATGACTGGAGATAAACGTGAGTTAAATTTTCTTGATAAATATGATGGTGGTCCTATTATATTTCGATATGATAAGGCTTGTTACATTATTTATATAATATTTATTAATTTTGATGGAAATAATTAAACTAACAATGTCTATTATGTTTAGGGTTTATATCACAATCTCTTGAGTTTTGGATAAATGTGTGAGAAGGGATATGATGCTATTTTCAAGAATGAAGGATGTAAGATTCAGAAAAGGACTAGAGATGTGATTGGAGTTGGAAGAGGAATAGGAAGAAATATGTACCATCTTGAAGGATCTTTAGAAAGATGCTAATTTCTATCTCAAACTAGAGATAGTTGGCTTTGGCATCAAAGGATGTCTCTCATCCACTTTGATAATTTGTTGAGAATAAGTTCATCTTGAGAAGTAAGGGACTTCCCTAAATTATGAATACCAAATAATATGATCTGTAAAGGATATCAAGAAGGAAATCAAAGGATATAACCATTCAAATCAAAAGACTATTCATCTATAGGCTTACTAGAGTTAGTACACACCGATATTTGTGGTTGTACTAGAACAAGGAATTTTCAAAGTGAGAGATACTTTATAATTTTCATTAATGATTATTTAAGATTGACTTGGGTAGCATTTATTGGAGAGAAATCAGAAGTCTTTGAGAAATTTAATGTATTCAAGGCAAGAGTTGAAAGTGAATGAGGTAGAAGGATTAAATGCTTACAATTTGACAAAGGAGGAGAATTTACTTACTATGAGAAACATAACATTAAGATAGATTATCTAGTGGAAAGGATAATTTGCACAATTAACGAGTCAATAAGAACAATTTTGAACGAAGAAAGTTTACCAAAAAATCTACTAGAGAGAACCCATACATATTTTTGTGTAGACACTGAAAAGAGTTATGTATTGAAATAAAAATGGAATGATGTCAGATGAGTTATTACATGAAATAATACCTAAAGTTAAGTATTTTAAAAAATTTGGAAGAAAATGTTACATTCTAAAAGATGAAGATAATCTCTGAAAATTTGAAACCAAAGTAGATGAAGGTATATTTTTGGGATATACTACCAGTAGAAGGGCTTATCGATGTTACAACAAAATACTAAATAAAATTGTGGAAAGTGTGAATGTGAAGGTTAATGAAGATTTTTAGAAGGCTCCTGAGAGACATATTAATTATGAACCTATAGAGAGAACATAGGAAAAGACAATGGGAAAAAGAAGACAAGACTCAACTAACACTGGCATCTAAACCTAGGAAACCAAGGTATGTACATAGAAATCATTATCATAATTAGATTATTGGTGATAAGAACAAAGGAGTTGTTGCTAGAAGTAGAGAAACACAATATCATGCTTTGTTGTGTCCCCTTTTGGAAATTCAACATGAATCTTTAAAATAAGCATGGAATGATCCAAAAATTTTAAATGAAGTGAAGGAAGAGCTTGATTAGATTTAGAATAATCTGACCTAGGAACTTGTTCTCGGACTGATAGACAATAATGTAATTATAAATAAATGGGTGTAATCTAAATGTTACTGATTGTAAGTTAATTAAGGAAGACAAGTCACCTAAAGTAGATGCAAATAAGTTGTTAGGATTAAGTAATAATGAGAGGGGTGTGAATTTGTATTAGAACACTTTAAACTTAAACTTAATAAAATCCAACTTAACCTGAATATTGTAGAAATGAAAAGAACATAAAATAAAAACACATAACTCATAACACCATGAATATGTTCTTGAGGAAACCCTAGCCAAGGGAAAACCCCGGTGGGATGGTACCCAGAAATATGCACTAAAAGCATACTATCCTTGTTAGGAGACCTATCCCTATTAGGAGATAAATATTACATTAGTACAATAAGAAATATGTCTATGTATACACTGAGCTCACTACTCATACAATAAGAAATATGTCTATGTTACAATGTATATAAAAATGAACATAAACAAGAATATGTTATTCTTAGATAGTTCTATTTGTATCTCGCATTATCATCTATTTGATTTTGAAATAAGAATGCATCCATTCATATGTTTTCAACTATTCTA
>MU228555.1:223364-257181 GCA_018584345.1 Thuja plicata | reverse complement strand
CACATTTTTATTCCACGTCATAATCCCTCAATCATCGCAACCTTTGATTTGTCTTGTATCACTGCAACTCTATCTTTGATTTCTTCAATATACTGTAACTTACTGCGGTCAACTCCAAAACATAAGAGACCTTAACCGAAGGTCATATATATCTCAATATAGCTTCCCCTAAGCTCTCATTATTTCATTCACCATATACTATGCTCAATGACCAAAACTATACTCCTGTAATCTACAAACCTGCTTTCTGGACTTAGTCAATTTGCAAGACATAACCCCAAAACTTTGTTTCACACCAAGAGATCATCTATAACAGATGTGTTTACATAAATGACAAACCTAATGTGTTCCTCGACACTCTTGGATGATCCACTTTCCAACAATCTCTCCCTTTGGAATTGATGACAACACTTAATGAAAAATGACTAAGTGTCAATACAAAAGTATTACTCTTCTTTATCTCCTTTATAGATTCACTATATTATCTTATCTTTATGTCCTCTTCACATTTTTCATATATCTTCTTCTCCCCCTTTGACATTAATGACAAAGGTATACCAAAATGTATAATATAAAAAGATTGATACTACTGCTTACCCATAAATCTATACCATCCTAAGTACATCCTGCAAAGAAATTTCCAAGATCTTTACTTCCTCTATCCAAGTCTTTGCCAATATTTGAATCACATGAATTAATCCATTCAGTGCAAAAGAACAAGTCTGTTCTGCCTTTAGCTTAGTAGACATGTTCCCAGTGAGAGCTTGCTCTATTTTCTCCATGTCCAAAATGTATATCTAAAGAATTGATAACTTAGGAGTAAATAAAATCTTTAGCATACCAAATCTGCCCATAAATCTCTCTTTCTTTGTATCCAACACATTCAATTTATCAAAAAATTTGGACACTTCTTTGTCAAACTCCAATACAGTGTGTGAGGACGTCTCACAATTGTGCTTTATCTTGTCTAAGATTAGCCTATCCTTTTCTATGATGTCCTCAATGTTCTAAAGATGTCCAATAGGATTTACACAATAGCTATATAAATTCCTTCCATGTGACACAAAAATCTTTGCTTTAGTCGTTGTCCTTCCCAGTATGCCTAAGTCTCATGCAATAGAATTTCATACATCTTCCAACTTGTTCACTAAGTATTTCTGATCTACCTTCTCTTCAATGATCTTCTCCAAGGACTCATAGTGACTATCAAATTCATCCAATACCTTTTTGAAGTTCTCTACATTATCCTTTCCTTGAAAATTAAGATATATAGCTAAGATTTTATTGAAATTATCAACTTCTCTTTCTATTACCCTTGACTTTCTCTCACCTATCTACTAAGATATCTCTTTTTCTTTTGCAAATGTAATATGGGATAGCTTCATCAACTCATCCTCATCCATGCTCTCAACATCGATTCTCAGATTTCTATCCCCACTTTCCAATAAAAAATATGAAGAAATAGATGCATGAGTTTATTGCTTAACTTCAACTTGATTTACTGCTACGTTAGCTTTCTCAGGTTCACTCTCTTTGAGCTCTTCCTTCTTTGTCACTTTTCAATCAATGCGCCCCCAATATCTACAACATTTTCAGTATTCCCTTAGAAAGGGTCACTAGCATCCTATGAAGTGTTCAAAGACTTAGGCACACCCCTAACAAAGAAATCTCATTTCTTCACAGTACTAAAAAATTGGTTGTCATCTCCTACTTTGATGAATGAGGCTTTACTGCAGCTACCCTTGATGACTCTTCTTTTAGAATAGTTTTAGGATTAGTAGCCTTGGGAGGTGAGCAATTATCAGCTTCAATCCCCATCATAACCTTCTCTACTGCCTTCAGTGTTTCCTCAATCACTTTATCATACTTTCTCCATATTATCTTCACTAATCTTGACTTAGTTCTCAACAAAAATTTAATAGCATTCAATATTCTTTCCATGTCTTTAACAAAAACAATAGGTAACATATCTTCTATAGCTTGTGTTTGGGTTTTTTCATCTTCAATTTGTTCTTACTATTTTATTATCTATAACTTCTCATAAATATCTTCAGGTATACTACCTTCAACTTCTAACAAATTCTTAAAAAAAAGTAAATGATTTATGACCATGTGCTCAAACAAAAGTTGATCACACACATCATACCTCTCATAGTATATAATAAATGAGATAATATTTCCCTACTCAATGACCCTCTTCTCTAGTATCCTCTTGTAAGGCTTCTAAAGTTGTCTCATTTTGTGCTCCTCTCTTCTACCTTCTTCTCCTCTTCTTTTTCCTTGACAAATTTTATCCTCTATTTCTTAGGTGAAGAGTCCTCTTTTGTGGATCTAGTGGTTCTCTTGGGAAACTCCTTTGGTTTCTCTTCCTACAATTTCTTCTTAGGTGGTGTAGGTGTATTTTTAGGTACATCAACTATAGTGGGATGTGTAGTGATGACTTTCTCTATCTCTGGAGGTGGAAGGACTGCAAGAGCAGGGTTTGCCAAACTAGAAACACCTAGTGTCATCTTCTTCCTTACCTTTTTCATTACCTCCTTTGAAATACTAGCCTCGAATGCTATATTATATACCACATTTTCCACTTTCCTCTTCCTCATATCTTGATTATGTTCTTCCCTTATCTTCATAGAGTTCTCTTCAAATGTACCCCATCTTTCTTCTAATAGCTCAACTATTGAGGATAGTATTTCTTCAACTTGCATAGTCAAAACCTCATAAATGAATTCATATCCCAGAGGATAACACCACTTAATTCTAGGTTGAACTACCTCAAAGAAAAAATAATCAGTTTCAATAATGAAACATATTGTATCCTTATACTTTTCTACCAATGCCTTAGGTATCCTCATTCTTTCTCTCATCTACCTCTGCAAAATATTAATCATACCAAATAGTTCACCATCAACCTATGTACTATTTTGTCTTTTGTAACTCCGTGTAATCTTAATTCCACTGGGTTCACTATCCTTCCAAGCTCTAGGGTCTATACTAAAAAAATTATATACAATGTGGATGTACATGTGTACAAATAGAGACCCAAAGCTAAATGCCTTGCAATTATCCTTCTTTATCTTCTTCACATTCTCCAAAAACTGTTGTGTAATTACTTCACAAAGGTTAACTTAAAAATTTTATTTTACCATTTTATAGGCCATCATGATTAATCCCATGGACATAGAGTTAGGTCAACTATTGTAATGTAGTTTATATCCATGTACTGTGGAAACTAGTTAGACATATTGTTGACATATGTTTTTAATGGAAATCTCTCTCTTGTCCCATCATGAATGCATTATGGTTTCCAGTTGTTTCTTTTTGTTCTTCTCTGCAACAAAAATAACTCTATAGTTATCAAAACCTATTATTTCATGAATCAAGTCACTGCATATCTTTACTGGTTGATCACCAACCAAAATGAATTGATTGTGCACTCTTCTCAAAATGATTTTGATCCATACTTCATCAAATTTGTAGAGTCTTGTTATTCGCATGACAATGAGATTATCATTATGTGGGAACTCTTCTTTCCATTTTCAACCTGCTCCAATAATTTCCTTCATCTCCTTATATATACTCAAAGTATCCTAGAGACTCATACTTACAGTTAATATAATCCCTAATGTCTCTGACATGTAGAAATCTATAGGGTGTTTATGAAAATGAACCTTCAGGATCATCTTTGGTGGACATAAAAAGATGTTTCTTGAATTTTTATTTAGGCCTTTCCACAACATCAAAAATCAATGGAGTATACATAAAAATAACTTTGCAAATAATCTAAAATAAATCTTCTATGATGAATTGAAAAAAAAATTCTTCATCCAGTCACACAATGCACTATCTTCTCTGCTCTTTTGCTCAAATCTCCATTCTTATTTTTCTCTCCTTCTTCAAACAATGATAAGGTAAGTTCTTTTGATTGACATTATACTTTTCTCTATAAAGAAACAACACAATTCCCCATGAATGCATCTCTACACATGATCTAGTCAACCAATAATCTGGTGATCACAGGATATGTCTCACAAAGTTATGCGATCATAGATATACAATCCATAACATCTCTACATACTCTCCCTAAGCTCGCAAGAGCTTAATCTCCATAATTAGGGGCTAGATGGATTTATGATGTTTCTTTCCAATGCTCCCCCTAAGGCCATGCTTGGCCATCTAGGTTGATTTAGCAATGTTAGCATCAGGAAAAGACCTAGTAGCATCTACAGACTCTTCCTAAAATTTTTCTTCACTTGGTTCTTTTATCTTCCATATCTTATCACTGTTCATATCTCTTGCTTTCATGAAATGACTCTTAAATTATTCTGCAATACTCTTAACATCACTAATACTCTTCTTTGTATCAATAGGTGGGGGACCGCTTCTATTCTCAGTTCTATTGTATCTAAAAAAAAATTGTATGTCCTGGATTATGAAATTTGTAGCATGTGGGAGGTGGTATGTTCTAATTAATCTACACCTTACAATACTTTGTGATGTGCCCAAACGTATTGCATTTGTAGCATGTGATATTAGCTATTGTTCCATCTGTATTGTAATCTTTCTTGATTCTTAATTGATCAGGCTTCCTTCATTCTACCTTCTTGTTTCCAAATGAATGACAATTAAAACAATATCCAAAAAAAGATATCTAAGGAATTTTACCATTGCAGTCTCTCTTCATGTGTCAAATCTTGTTGCATCCAAAACATCTACCTCTGAAAGTTCTGATCTGATATTTAGGTTCTTCAAGAGTATGTCTTTTTTCACTAGTCTTCACTTTTAATTTTTCTTCCCGAGTCTTTGAACATTAAGCTTCATTGAAGCCAACTCAATTCATATCTCCTTTAGGTTTCTATCTATCTTGCTTCTCATCAATATTATCACTGCTCATGTGAATTTTTTCAATATGTTTCTTAGCCTTAGTAAGTTCTCCCTTTATGATCTGATTATATTTCTCTAATTCCATATTATTTTCTTATCATCATCAAGTTCAATTTGAATTTGTCCCATCTGAATATTAGTATCTTTTAAGTTTTCTAACATTTTTTTTTTGTCAACCTTTGCCTGTTTAATCTTTTTTTCCATTTCAAAAGAAATAGTTTCATTATCAACCTTCAAAGTATATTTCTCTTATTCAAGATGTTTTATCTAATCTAAAGTATCATTTTATGAACCCTCTTTTATCTTGTCCATAACATATTCTCTCTAACTATAGGATAGTTCAAGTTGTTCTTTCAGTTTCTTGATGAAATCCTAACCTCTTCTGAATTTGAATTTCAAGTCACCATTCTCTACTTTAGCCTTATCAAGGTCTTCAAGTGCTGCTTCAAAATCTTCTTCCAAACTTTTAGAATCCATCTTGATCTCCCTTAAGTTGTTAGAATTTCTCTCCAAGGGCCAATATCTCTGATACAATTTTTTAGGATGAAGTAATATTGAGAGGTGGGGTGAATCAATATTACAACACTTTAAACATAAACTTAATAAATTCCAACTTAACTAGATTATTGCTGAAATGAAAAGAAAATAAAATAAAAACACATAACTTATAACACCATAAATTTATTCTTGAGGAGACCCTGGCGAGGGAAAACCCTGATGGGGATGGCACCCCACAAATATGCACTAAAATTATATTGTCCATGTTAGGGTACCTAGCCCTGTTAGGAGCTTAATATTATATTAGTACATTTTCCTATAAGGGGAATAAAAAAACCTATTAAAGATATACAATAAGTTATCATCTATCAGACTATAGGATCTAGTACACATTGACCTATGTGGTCTAAGTAGAACTAGAATATTACAAGAGGAGATATATTTCATTATTTTAATTGATTATAATTCCAAATTAACTTGGGTAGGATTTTTAAGACAAAAATCAAAGGCATGAGAAATTTAAGATATTTAAGGAAAGAGTCAAGAATGAAGTTCATCGAAGAATGAAATTTTTAAGATTTGATAGAGGAGGAGAGTTCACTCTTGATGAATTCAATAATTTCTATGAGAGATATGCTATTAAAAGAAATCTATCTTCCCGTAGGTCACTACCGTATAATGTTGTAGTAGAAAGAGTGAATTGGATAGTTCAAGAAGTAGCTAGACCAATAATCAAAGAAGAAGGCTTACTAGATGTTTATTGGAGAGAAGCTATAAACACAGTAGTTTACACTCTTAACAAAGTATTTTGTGGAAGAAATTACGGAAAAAAATTATATGACTTATAACATGGATGAGGTCTAGTAATAAAGTACATCAAATTTTTTGGAAGTACATGCTACATTGATAGAGATGATGAAAATATTGGAAAGTTTGACAATAGATCTGATGAAGGTATATTTTTTGAACACTCTATGAAGAGCACAATGCAATAGTGTTATAACAAGAGACTGGAAAAGATAGATGAAAGTGTGAATGTGGATGTTGATAAAGATATTAAGGTAAACTATGCCAAACATAGAAGATATGAATTAGATGATTTTGATGAAAAAGGAAAAGAAGATAAGAAAGAAGAAAAGACAAAGGAGGATCTAGCATCTACAAATAAAACCACAAATTATGTATAGAGAAACCACTCACAAAATTTAATTATCAGAGATAACAATAAATGAATTATTAAAAGAAGTAGAACTACTCAAGAACAAGTATTATTGTGTTTACTCTCAGAAATTGAACTAAAGACTATGGAAGAAGCATGCAATCATTAGAAGACTGGTGAAGGAAATGGAAGAAGAGTTTGATTAGCTAAATAAAAATTAGACTTGGGAACTTGTTCCCAAAGTAGTAGACAAAAATACAATAGAAACAAAGTGAGTATTCTAGAAAAAACTACATAAAAATGGAAAGGTAATCAGAAATAAGGCAAGATTGGTTTGAAAAGATACACTCAAATCAAAGGTATTTATTTTTAAGAAACATATTCTCCTATTTCCTAGATGGAATTGATCAGAACATTCTTATATTTTGTATCGTTTAAAATTTTTAAAGTGTATCGAATGGATGTAAATTTAGTATTCTCCATTGCAGAACTAAAGGAAGAAGTCTACATTGAGAATACAAAAGTATTTAAATCAGAAAGCAATGTGGATGTTGTTTACAAATTAAAGAAGGCATTGTATGGATTGAATTATGTACCTAGTGTAAGGATTAGAAGACAAATATCTAACTATTACATGCAAATTTATTGAATAATGCAAAGGAATAAACACATAGAAATATGACAAGAAACACAAAGATATAACATGGTTCACCCAATCCTGGGCTACATCCACCAAATAGGGAATGTAATCCTATTATCTTGTAATTTCAACCTATTACAATTTTCAATCCTTTGCAACTCAATACCTCTACAAAAGGCTATCAAATTGTCATATAAAAATTGTAACCCTAAGCCATTTTAACGAGTCATTTTCACCATCTTGGGGGTACTATCACTTAAGCCCCATTAATAAATATAGGGGGAAACTAAAATAATAAAAGTGTGGAAAAGCTAACCTCTAAGTCTGATTAGGCTCCATATAAACACACCTAGAATATAATATGGTAGCTTACAAAAGTGTTTGATTGGAGAAAGATTTGAAAATGAATCTACTAGTAACGATTTATACTATTTAGATTGCTCAAGTAAAATTTTGATTATTGTATTTTATTTTGGTGATTTAATTTTTTGAGGGAATGAACATGTATGTAGAATATTTGCAGATGAAATACAAAAGGAATTCAAAATATCTAGGATTGGTAAGTTAAATATCTTCCCTGGAATATAAGTAAATTAGAATAGAGATGAAACTTTTATTTCTCAATCCAATTATACCAGATAATTATTGAAGAAGCTTGGGTTGGATAATACTAAACTGATTTTTACACCTATTATTACTGAAAGTTTCTTGACAAAAAATGACGATTCACCCAAAACTAATGAAAGTAAATATAAGTGAATGATTGAAGGACTATTATATTTGATGGCTAATAGAATGGAAATAATGTATGTTGGCTACTAGAATGGACATAAGGCTAAAATAATCATATGTTGTTGCATTAAAAAGGATCTTTAGATATTTTAAGGTTACAAAAGATTTTAGATTATAGTATCCCAAGGATTTAGAATTTACCTTGATAGATTATATTGATGTTGATATGACTTGATGTATTCATAAATAGAGGAGTAAAAGTAGTGGAGCTTATTTCCTTAGCTCCCAATTGGTTGCATGGAAAAGTAAGAAACATAATTATGTCTCATTATCTAGTGCTGAAGTTGAATACATTGCAACATTCTAATGTTGTACTCAAGTACTTTGGATGAAAAGTACATTGAAATATATTAACATATCACGTGAAGAAAAAATCTCAACTATGTGTGATAATACTAGTGCAATACACATTTCCAAAATTCAATTACAACACAATAGAACAAAGCATATGTCCATTAAGTAACATTTCTTGAGAGAAGGATTTATGTATAGGCTAAAAGTACAAACCCGTGTCACACTTTTATAAAGGAAGAGGACCACAACATGCAAAATTATTAAACTTTAATGACATAAAGGTGGCCATTTTATTTAGAATTTGAATATGATGTAAACTAATGACATTTGTAAAATTGGATGTAGTTTATGCCTATAATTTTTTAAAATTTGTTTGATTAAGAATTGGCATATTTTTTTAATTTTTGAAGTCTATTTTTAAATTGCTGAAAAATGTTGAAAATCTAGGGTCTAGTTCCCACCAAAATAAAATATGCAAATAATCTTTTTTTCCTCTGATTCCAGAATATGATTTAGATGACATGTATATCTAGTGAAGAAAAAAAATATAATAGTTTTCGGTATATATTTTGTCTGTTATAACTATTCAAAGCTGGAGTTACCCAAAATTAACAGTTTTTGTCTCCCGCCTAATTTTCCCTGGAAAATCTATATAAAATAAAAAAATATATATATATTCTTGAAGAGGACTCTCTCCTCTAGTGTTAAATATAGGTTTCAAATTTTTTCGAAATGATTTTCTATTTCTTTTTCTTTTTTTGAACAAGTGTGTTCTTCAATGTTAAAACACCTACTTGGAGTTTTTCAACTTGTAATATATTATATGTAATCAAAAGGGTATATATATATATATATATATATATATATATATATATAAACATANAACTTGTAATATATTATATGTAATCAAAAGGGTATATATATATATATATATATATATATATATATATATAACCATAATCTAGACTCCGAGTGCAAGAAAAGGTTATTTTTAGATTTTAAAACGAATTAAGTTTTGATGGAAAATTAAGCCCTAGAATTGACATGTTTTCAATTTTCCCATTTTTTGCTTATTTGGCTGCCACATGGGATGCCAGATAAGTAGTTTTAGCCGAAACAATTCCGGTCAAAACTGGTACAGCCAAAACCTTTTTGGTCGAAGCTAAGGCAGACCAAACATGGTCGTGTGGATGACCATGACCCTCAAAGCTCATATATAATGTTAGAATGAAATTAGAATAACTAAGAGGGGAGGGGTGAATCAGTTATCCTCAGGTCTAGATGTAGAAAATAAAAATTTTCTATATTTCAGATGTACTCGGCAGTAGTAGCATATGTCAACAACTTTAATCATGCAGTTTACTGTCTAATGAAACTGCTTGTTGAAACATAATAGTAAAACAAACCATAATAATTCACAAAAGTTGACACAAGTATTTAACATGGAAACCCAATATGGGAAAAACCACCAGTAACATGCTACCAAATTTTCACTCTTTTGAAGTGAGCTCTATGAGGATCCAACCCTGTTAAAGGTTACAATGACACACTGTTAGGTGTGACCTAGTTAAATGATTTAAACACCCTGTCATGAGTGGACTTATTAGAGGACTTAGAATATTCCACCTAAATGTCACCTTGTTAGAGGATTTATACAAATGACTGTTAGGTCAACCTTGTTAAAGGATTTAACTGATACAATGGTTAGAAAGTAATCAGTAGTTGTGATCTGATATATAAAACTTACTTTACAAATTTAGATCCAATTATAGCTCTGATGTTAACTTACTGAATAGCCTGCATTGTCATTTCTATCTTTTGATCTACTTGGAAATCTGTCAAGCAATCACACATGCAACTCTTTTCTTTTGTATTCAGCCTTCTCTGCTAGATCATGCCAAACAGTAAATCAACTATGCAAACCTCTTGCATACACACATGTACTTCCACATTCAGTAGCACACTTCAGCATCCTGAATGAATAACCCCTGAGGTTATCATATACCTCTCTGTCTAGGTTAGATAAATCTTTTGCCTCTTAAACAAGATCATAGATCTTAGGTTAGGTCAGATCCAATGGATCATTCCATCTTTGCATTACATTTACTTCTCCAAAGTAGTCTCTAATTAAATCTTAAAAACATGCATTAATTATGGTTACCCATACATTAAATGACATGGATTAATCTTTAATTAACATTACATATCCCAATAAAATTAACTAAGTCGGCCATAGATCTCAAATCTCGTCATTAATCCAATTACTGTAAGTCAGTCAACATTACTGTTTCCACTCGGTAATTTCACTGGTTCTTGGCATTGAACAACTTTGCTTATCACAAAAAAATTCTCTCGACATAAGCAAATTTTCTCAGCACAAACAACTTTGCTCAGCATAGAACAGCTAGAAAAACAATCTTTGAAAGATAAACAACTAATTACTTTGCTAGAGTGCCAACTGATCAAGTACCCTTTTAATTACCTTAACTCAACCATTCACTTGGTCTTCTTGTTAAATCTTCTTCATCAACAGTATATATGGTACTCAAATAGATAAAAATAGTCTAACCAGTTAAGGTTTGACAGCAATGACAAAATAACAATTGCTTGCATTGTCACTTTCCAACAATCTCCCTCTTTGGCATTGATGGGAACACAAAATATTAAAACAATGATTTAACAAGCATAGTTACCATACAATCCAAAAAAAAATTACCTGTGTTCCTTGATATGAACAAATATTTATTAATGTCTTTAGCTTCATTCTGATTCTCATCTGTAAAAAATTTCTCCCTCTGTGTCTGTAATCACACTGTAATCATCTATGTCTAAACACCTATAGACTCCCTCTAAGTAGATAATCACTTCAATGTTTTAAGTAGTAACTTCTACCTCTTTATAGTGCTTCCTTTATGTAATCTCTCGCTCTTGGTAATCTCTTCCTCTAGGCAATCTTAGGCAATATCTCCCTCTTTGACAACAATGCCAAAGATGTCAAAATCATTGTCATGTAGATCTTCAGTACCATGCTAATCATATCATCTTGATTATGACTGATTTTCTTTTTCTTTCCTTGTCCAACTTCACAACTTTAGTCAGCATCCTAAAGTGTGACTTACTATGCATCAATGTATCAAGTATTATGAGTCTAATATTTGATGCAACAGTACCATACAAAACTTAATTAGCATTAGTTAGGGGTATCACCCCCATTTTACTTCATAGATACTCATGAGAATCCTTGGGTAGTGCCTTTGTGAATATATTTGCTAATTGTTCTTTAGTGTTCACATAATCGAGTCTCACTACTTTACTCTGAACTAGCTCCCTCAAGTAATGACACTTGATAGCCATATGCTTTGTCTTTGAGTGCATAACATGATTTTTAGAGATATTAATGACACTCATGTTATCACAATATATGACAACTAGGTTAGTGATTTCTTCCATCATACCTTTCAGTAGTATCTTCAACCACACAATGTTAGAATCGTTAACTACTGCTACCACATACTTAGCTTCAGTTGTAGATTGTGAGGTGCAGTTATGTTTCTTGCTTGTCCATGAGATCAATATTTTTCCTAAAAGAAATGCTCCACCAGTAGTGCTTTTCTTGTCATCAACATTTCCAGCCCAATCAGAGTCAGTGTAAGCTCTAAATTCAAACTTGTCATTCTTCTTGTAGTATAGACCATATTCATCAGTTCCTTTCAAATATCTTAGAATCCTTTTTACTGCCATCATGTGAGTTTCCTTGGGGTTAGCAGAAAATCTTGCAACAATTCCAACAGCTAGGGCAATATCAGGTCTACTCTGTACAACATATTGTAGTTTTCCAATCATTGATCTGTAGAGTGTTTGGTTCACTTCTTTTGTGTCATCATCTTTTGTCAGCTTTTGTCCAGTAGCCATAGGTGTATTCACTGGTTTGGACTCTTACATTCCAAAAGTTTTCAGTATCTCTTTGATATATTTAGATTGAGTGATATAAATACCATTCTTCATTTGATAAATTTGTAAGCCAACAAAGAATTTTATTTCACCAAACATAGACATCTCAAACTCAGTTTCCATCTCTGTTGAAAATTTATGGCATAACACATCTTGTCCACTTAATATGATGTCATCTACAAAAATTTCAGCTAATAATATACCTTTTCTTTGTTCTATCTTTAAGTATAGGTTGTTGTTGTCATTGGTTCTTGCAAATCCAATCTTGATCATATAATTGTGCAATCTCTCATACCATGCTCTTGGTGCTTTCTTCAGTCCATATAATGTTTTGTGCAATCTGTACACCATATTCCTTTTGTTTGGGTCAACAAAACCATCAAATTTCTCAATATATACCTCTAGATTCCAAGATACCATTGAGAAATGCAGATTTCACATCCATCTGATAAACTTTGAATCCTTTATAGGCTGCATATGCAAGTAAGGTTCTGACTCCTTCTAATCTTTAAACTGGGGTGAATGTTTCTCTGTAGTCAATTCCTTCCTCCTATGCATAACCCTTGCATACCAGTCTAGCTTTGTTTCTTGTCACATCTCCATGTTCATTCAGTTTATTTCTAAATACCCACTTTGTACCAATTAAATTTTTATCCTTCAGCCTAGGTACAAGTGTCCAAGTTTTGTTCTTCTCAATCTGTTCAATTTCCTCATTCGTTTCCTATATCCAATCTCCATTTTCTAAAGCATCTTTCACTGTTTTGGGCTCAAATTCACAAAGTAGACATGTGCCATTTTTCAACTTACTTCATGTCATAATAGCAGAATCCTTTGATCCAATGCTTTGATCAGAATTGTGGTTTCTTCTCACATATTTTGCTAGAGTAGGCTCAGGTCTTGCTTCAGATTCATTGATTGTGTTTAGTTCTAGTTGATTTTGTGACTTAGCATCTCCATTAGATAGCTTGGCATTCACTTGCAGTCGCTCGGCAACTCCACTTTGTGACTCAGTAGTTGCATGTTGTTGCTTGACAGTAGTCTTAGGTAGTGAATTAGAATCTTCCTCATCCAGATATACAAATGATCTATAGCTTTCAGGCTCTTGTGTACTTTCAACTTCATTTCTTTCTGCAAACTCATCATTTCTTACATTTGCACTTTCAACAACTTTGTTAGTATTAGAATTCAAACATTTGAATGCTTTTCTTTCCGTTGAATAACCAAGGAATATTCCTTCTTCACCTTTAGCATCAAGTTTTCCATTTCTTTTGTCTTTCAGAATAAAACATTTGCTTCCAAATACTTTACACTAGGTGCATAACCATACAAAAGTTCATAAGGTGTAGCATTTATACCTTTCTTGACTTGTACTTTGTTTAGGGTATAGACTGCAATACTTACTGCTTCTTTCCAATATTTCTATGCAACGTTCTTCTCCATCATTAGTGTTCTTGCACAGTCCATGATAGATATGTTCCTAGGTTCGGCAATACCATTTTGTGGAGGTGTCCTGTTTGCAGACATCTATCTTTTTATGCCTCGGTCATTGCAGAACATGTTAAACTCATTAGAAAGAAACTCTCCACCTCTGTCAGATCTTAAGCATTTCAAACTTTTTCCTATTTCCTTTTCAACTTTAGCTAAGTACCACTTAAATAACTCGAATGCATCATATTTTTCCTTGAGAAACATTACAGTCATCATCCTTGAATAATCATCAACAAATAGAATGAAATATCTAGCACCACAGTAGCTTCTTTCTCCAATGGGACCATAGAGATCAGTATGGACTAATTCTAGAATTTCCTCTGAAATATGTGTTTTACTCTTGAAACTAGACTTAGTCATCTTTCCTAGTTAACATTGTTTACACATAGAATTCTCAGGTTTCTTTAACTTAGGTAGCCCTCTAACCTTTTTAAATTTACTTATGCTTACCAAGTTATCAAAGTTCACATGACACAACCTCTTATGCCATAACCAAAAAATATTGTACTGTGCAAACAAACATGTTTCTTCATATAAATATAGATAAAATAAGTCACCTTTAGTTTGATCACCACTTCCAACAAGTTCTCTAGTAGAATCATAGATCTTTGCTTTTTTGTGATGGAATTCAACTTTGTAACCATAACTGTTTAGCAGTGCAACACTCAACAAATTGTATTTAAGATCATCACCTTAATACACATCATCACATCTGATTTTGTTAGTTAAGTTAATCAATCCTTTACCTTTGATAAGACATGGTGCATCATTACCAAATTTTACATATCCTTCATTGCATTGGTTTAGGGTTTCAAACTTATCCTTGTCACCAGTCATATGATGGGAACAACCACTATCAATGATCCAATGGTAACTTTTACTCATATAAGAGATTAATGCAGTTTTCTCATCATCATCAAAATATTCTTTCTTTACAACATAAACAACTTCTATATCATTGTCATCAGAATTGTCAGTATCATTGTCAAAAGTTTCTTCAGCAATATAACAAGATTTCTTACCTTTGTCTTTGTAATCCTTATATTTCCTGAAGTCTCAGTCATCCTTTTTGTCTTTGTATTCCTTGTATTTGTAGTCCTCTATATTTTCCTTTTCCTCTGGATAACTTTTTTTCCATAAGTGCTTCAAGTTCTTCAAGATCATCATCAGAAGTGTCACTATCACTGTTCACATGTTTCTTTCCTTTCTTAGATTTATTGACAACCAACTATGATCTAAAAGTAAAATCAATACCTTGTGGATTATAGTTATCATAATTTGACATTTCAAATGCAATGAGTCTGCCTATCAGATTTTCCAGATTCAGATTATTGTTAGGAGTACATCTCAGATTTTGTATTGCAAAAACTCTAATAGCATATACATGAAGTAAAGTTCTCAGTACCTTTCTCATAATAGTGTTTTCATCAATTGTTCCATTATCTCCTCTAATGGCATTTACAACTTCTTTTACTCTACCATAATACTGATTAAGATTTTTTCCTTCTTGCATTTTCATCTCATCAAAATTACCTCTTAGACTTTCTGATTTATCTCTCAGCACATTTGTGTCTCTACCATAGATAGTTACAAGTTTTTCCCACATCTCCTTTGCATTTGTGCAACTCTTTATATCATCAAACTTTGAATAGCTCAATGAGGAGGCAATCTCTAACATTGCTTGATGGTGCTCTTGCTTTTCTTTTATTTGTGCAGCTGTGAGAGGAGTAGAAGGTGATACATAGTCATTTGCAATAAGTTGCTTAGTATCATATCCAATACTGGCCAGATGCAATTTCATCAAACTTTGCCATGTAGGAAAGTTATCTTTGTTCAGCTTGGGAGCCTCCTTTTACATATTGATCTTTTCACTCCAAGTACCTTCAAACTATTTTCAGAAGACCAAAGCTCTGATACCAATTGTTAGAATGAATTTAGAATAATTGAGAGGGGAGGGGTGAATCAGTTATCCTCAGGTCTAGATGTAGAAAATAAAACTTTTCTGTATTTCAGATCTACCCAGAAACAGTAAAATATGTCAACAACCTTAATCATGCAGTTTACAATCTAATGAAATTGCTTGTAGAAACATAACAATAAAACAAACCATAAGCATTCACAAGAGTTGACACAAGTATTTAATGTGGAAACCCAATATGGGAAAAACCACTAGTAACATGCTACCAAATTTTCACTCTTCTGAAGTGAGCTCTGTGAGGAGCCAACCCTGTTAAAGGTTACAATAGCACACTGTTAGGTGTGACCTGGTTAAAGGATTTAATCATCCTGTCAGGAGTGGAATTTTTTGAGGACTTAGAACATTCCACCTGAATGTGACCTTGTTAGAGGATTTATACAAATTACTATTAGGTCAACCTTGTTAAAGGATTTAACTGATACAATGGTTAGAGGGTAATCAACAATTGTGATCTGCTACATACAACTTACTTTACAAATTTAGATCCAATTACAGCTCTGATGTTAACTTATTGGATAGCCTGCATTGTCATTTCTATCTTCTGATGTTCTTGGAAATCCGTCAAGCAATCACACATGCAACTCTCTACTTCTGTATTTAGCCTTCTCTGCTAGATCATGCCAAACAATAAATCAACTATGCAAACCTCTTGCATACACACATGTACCTCAACATATAGTAGCACACTTCATTATCCTGAATGAATAACCCTTGAGGTTATCATACACCTCTCCGTCTAGGTCAGATAAATCTTTTGCTTCTTAAACAAGATCGTAGATCTTAGGTTAGGTCAGATCCAACGGATCATTCCATCTTTGAATTACATTTACCTCTCCAAAGTAGTCTCTAATTAAATATTGAAACCATGGATTAATTACGGTTACCCATACATTAAATGACATGATCAATCTTTAATTAACATCACATATCCCAATAAAATTAACTAAGTCTGCCAGAGATCTCAAATCTCATCATTAATCCAATTACTGTAAGTCAACCAACATCAATGTTTCCACTTGACAATTTCACCGGTGCTCGGCATTGAAAAACTTTTCTCATCACAAAAAACTTCACTCTGCATAAGCAACTTTGCTCGACACAAGCAACTTTGCTCAGCACAGAACAACTAGAAAAACTGTCTTTGAAAGATAAACAACTAATTACTTTTCCAGAGTGCCAACTGATCAAGTACCCTTTTAATTGCCTTAACTAGACTATTCACTTGGTCTTCTTGTTAAATATTATTCATCAACAGTAGATATGGTACTCAAATAGATAACAATAGTCTCACCAGTTAAGGTTTGACAACAATGACAAAATAACAATTGCTTGCATTGTCACTTTCCAACAATATAAATGCATTTTTTTAAAATTAAAAAACATAATTGTCAATTATTGCGACTTTAAAAATGTTTTTTTAACAAAATCATTTTATTAATAGTTTTTAAGGCGTATTTTTGGGCGTTAAAGGGCAACTACGAATTAAGATTATCAAGGAGGTTTGTATTCTTTGCAATTTTATTTCTTATTTTAGTTATTTGAGATTTTTTTTGTGTTTTTAATTAAAGCATTGTTCAATATTAAATTATGAACTTATCAATATTATTTTTTATTTTTTATCAAGAATATATGGTTTTGTGTGTGCAGTTGAATCAAAGCTCTCAATTTGAATAATTTGTGCAATGGAGAATAAAAAGATTAGAAAAAGAAAATATGATCGAATAAGGGATGACAAAATGAAAGGTCATACAAAATGTAATAAAGATGAACCTATTGAAGCTCAAGAAGATGCAATTAAAGTACTACAAGAAATTGATTGAAATATATCTTTTGACATGGGAAATATGATGGAGATGAATGAGGATTCACTTTTCAATCAATTTTCATCTGACGGATTGGTATACAAAAGCACAATAAAATAACAATGTAAAAATATTTGGGATGAATATTTTTAAAATAAAAGTTTGATTGCAAAAGAACAATTATTTTCTAGGTTATTGAAGAAAAAATAAATGACTCCTATTTTGGAGTTGTTGGGTGTTGATAACAAGCAAAACTCAGGAGACAATGTAAATCAAAAAATAGTTGAAAATTTGCAAGATGCATTGAATGGTATTAACAACTAAAGTCAAGGAGCTGATTTAAGTGTTGCACATAGAGCATTGATGACTACTTTATCTAGTACGAGGTTTACACAAAGAAAACAAGTACATGCAATTTTTGATTTACTGAATGTATCTAGAAGAACTATTCAAAGATATATTAGGAAGAGAAATATGTTAGATAAAAATATTCAAAAGAATTGGGTTAATATTTGTAGACTTCCTCAAAAAGAAAAAATTTCTGAAGATGTAAAAAGATAGAAGGGATACGATATAGATGAAATATGAAGAGACTGGTATGAAATTTTTTCTAAATTTGTATAAATTTGTCCACTATTTAATTCTTTAAACACAATTGAATTATCTCCACTACTCTTACTTTTGTATTTGAATTTAACGTATTCTTGAGAGGACCAACTAAAGAAATTATATAAAGAAATTTTCCTTTAAATGATTTTACATATACCTTATATTCAAACGAATATAGGATAAAAAAAATTATGACTAAAGAGTGTAAATAGTCATTTGTCACTTGAACTAAAAGTACAAAGAAACTAAATTCATAGAAAATAATCCACTACCACAAAACTTTAAAGAAGAAACTAGTATTTTATTTCATGTCATCTCATATATCCTTTCACTCGGTATTGATTTTCCTTTTATAATTACAAGGGAATTCTTTAGACCATTACAATATTTTCAAAAACCTATTTAGTTTCCTATCCTAAAAATTAACAATAATAATCATTTAAGAATAAACTTTAATCTCCACCTTGTAGAATTTTTTAGCTTTAATAAACGTAATTATTTCTTCTTCACATTTAAATTATTCATATCTTTCATTAAATGAGCAATATTTTCTTTGTAGAGTTCAGAATCCTATTGAGTGCGAGAATCATGTACACTACTTGATATTGTTCGATGTTGGGTAGTCACAAGATTATAAAAACTTTAATTCCAGTTTCTATTTAATCTAATAGTACATGAAGGTCCCTGACTCCCTATTCAAAGGTTTTAGTTTTCCCCAAAGTACCTAACACCATACAATGTCTGCAACTTGGGCTTCTTTCTAAATAATCAAACTAGATGGCAATGGTTTGAAGGTTTTAATTCTTCCCTTTCTAGAAATTTTTTTATATTTTTGGGAATTCAAGCTTCTTTATAAACTCATGAACCAAAAATGGACATGTATGAGTTTGTTTGTGTTTCACTTTGATTCACTGATATAAAGCATTGTTGGGAAGTTTACGTGTTTCTCAAACTACAAAGACACCTAACAAGTATTATAAAATATAATTATCAAACTTTATAATTATATTTTATAATACTTGTTAGGTGTCTTTGTAGTTTGAGAAACACGTAAACTTCCCAACAATGCTTTATATCACTGAATCAAAGTGAAACACAAACAAGCTCATACATGTCCATTTTTGGTTCATGAGTTTGTAAAGAAGCTCGAATTCCCAAAAATATAAAAATTTTGGTAGTAAGGGAAGAATTAAAACCTTCAAACCATTGCCATCCAGTTTGAGTATTTAGAAAGAATCCCAAGTTGCCGACATTGTACGGTGTTAGGTACTTTGGGGAAAACTAAAACCTTTGAACCACTTTGATAGTTTAGAAGAGAACCGAACTATATTAAAGAATATGATGTGAGGTAGTTGGGGTTTAGTAAAAAATTTCATCAAGTTCAAGAATTCATAAATATACTCAACCTTATGAATTTGTGAGATGTCGAGTAGTCGGAAGAAAAACCTAACTTATATATTTACTGATATTCAGTTCTCACTACCCAAATATACATAATATTGATCAAATATGACTAGGTGTAACTTATAAATAGACATGTGAATTTATTTATGAACATGATCCCCAATGATAATTAACTAATAGCGAATATACATCTTCAAAGTGGGGTACTGAAGAAAGTTTTATCGGGTACTTAAAGGTGTTATAACTAAATGGTAACATTATGGGCATATCAATTTTTTCAAATATTTGAGGTACTGATAGTGGCTTTTCTTGGTGATGTTTTCCCCTTATGGGGATAGAAAGAATCTAGAAGGCAATCACTGAGATGCAGACCAAATGAGAAAATGGAATAGATTAGAAAAAAAGGAGCTGGTAAAATGAAAAGAAACCTAATCTATAATCCATCGAAAAGAATTCTCCTTTTCTACAAAAAAAAATGATTCAAGAATTTCCCATGCACTGATAATTCTTGTATTTCTCCTAACATATTCCTCAATAAAGATGAGTCTCCTCCTCCTTTACCTATGATCACATATGGTCCAATCCATAACACTATGAATTTTCCATGTTTCCCCTTATACTAATTTCTTTCATTCAACACAAGGAACAATTACCAATTATCCATCCTAAAAATTTATATTATTTACTTTGTTATCATGTAGATAATTCACTTGTTGTATCTTATCATTTTTTAATTTTTTCTCCTCTCTTCCAACTTCATCCAGTTCTACAAGCTTCTCAAATTGTTCTTATATAGGATCTAACATCTGTAAATCCTCATCTATTATGAATTTATGAACTAGTAACAAGCTATGTGAGGGAAATATTGTATTTGTCATAGACTAGTTAAAATGGGGATTTAGAAGTGGATTTTTAAGAGTAATTTTGTCTTCCCATAATGCCAAACTTAGCTTTGAATCCTAGAATATCTTATAGCTAGTGTTGAGTGACAACATATGGATATGTTGAATAAGACAGTTTTGACCGACCACCATAGATTTCATATGTCAAGTAAGATAGTTTTGGTATATATTTTTTGGAATGGCACAAACACTTAGGTAAATCATTTTGGTTAAATTCTATTTATGATTTAATGATCGTTAAAGGCATTTAATGAATTAATTACATGCTATGGTTGAGATCATTAATCCCTATGCAAGCAATCTAATCAATCAAAAAATAGGAATGCTTAATCCACAAAAGTGAAAAATCTAGATAGTTGATCTTGATTTAGAGGATTCATAAATTATCTATATAACGAAGCTTCAAACCCTAATTAAACATGCAAATTAAAAGAGTAGAGATCAGGTGTGTATGCAGAGAAGCAAATTTTTGTATATCAGAAGCATTGACCAGGCAGAGTGATCGAGTAGAGGAGTGAAGGATAGAAAAGAGTTAAATCAGATTTTGAGATCAATTAAGAGTTGGGAAGAGGAGATCTGTCATCAGTATTTTAAGTGCAAATGGAAGGATCAAGTACCGATACATTCTAGCAAGTGAATCAAAGTAAATATCTTAACAGAGTATTCCTAACATAATTTTGTAAATATCCTAATAGAGTGGTTACTTAGTTTTACATTTAAATCCTTTAATCAAGAGAGATTAAATAAATCTATAAGCCCTTAACAGGGAAAACCCCTCATAGGGTAGATCATCAAAAGTGATAAAAATAATTAAAGCCCTAACATGCATACTTTTCTAATACAGTAGTGAAGATTTATGGGTGTCATCCCTACCCAATTTTCACCTTTTAAGGGTTTCTGGGTTAAAAAATATTTGTGTTATGTGTTTATCATGTATATGATTAGTAGTTAGATCTATTATAGTATTGTAGTTAATGTCTATGTATACATGTTGAATCAATTTGTTTCTACAGGGTAAAAGTTTTATAGATCCTGAATCACCCACCTCCCCCTCCCCCTTCTGAGTATATTGCTTTCCCACATAAGACTTCCAACAATTGGAATCAAAGATTCATTCACTTAGAAGAAGTCTAACCACTTGAGAGTTAAGATCTTGGAGATGGAGGTTTATAAGTTGGGAAAGGTTATAGAGAAATATAAGATTGACATCCATCTTGCACTGTAACAACTTGAGATAGAAAGAGACAAAATGAAGAAATTGTTAAAAGAAAGGAAAGAATTGGCAACTTGGTTCAATGGATCTCAATATAAAGAAGAAGACACTGCATGTCTAAATAATAAAGAAATTTCCAAAGAAAGTAATGAATAAATTGTAGATCTATTGAAGAAAACCAACACACTGAAAGAATGAATCAAATGTCTAAAGATAGAAGAGGAAACTCAATCAATAACACTATGTGAGGTAATTGATCCAAAAAATAAAGCTGAGGATTACAATATAATTGAAGAGGAAGATAAGTGTGAGGTCCTATCCCGACCCATCCTAGTTCAACTTTCATTTTGACATTTAATTCATCAAGATGATACCTTGAGTATAGACATTTGATCTATTTTGTATATGCTATCAGTTGGACCTTATGAGTTGTTTGTTATAATATTTTTATGATGATCACGGGAGTCATACCATTTATATATGTTCAGTTTGATACCATGATTATCTATAATATATGAATTCTGCATTTGTTTTGTTATCTTCAGTATTATGATCATTGATGGAATCATGGCTCTATGATAAGTTGAGGATTACATGCTTATGAGGAATATGTAATGTTTTATGAATGCAGATATATATGTATTTGTCTAGTTTAGATGTTATTACTTTATTTTTAAAATAATTATTGATGCAAGATTTTATAATGTACTGACATCAAATTTGAGTGTGCAGGAACATGGCCATGGTTGTAAGTTAGGGAAACAAGATAGGATCTAAGTGCAATAAGTTGGAAACCAAGGTTGACTCTAGAAGAGTACGACCTCATCGTATCATTATTTCTTTCATAAACATGATGCCTATGTGTATATGGTTGACAATGTTTGAAATATATGTTTGTAAGTAAATTTTTAGTTTTGTGAAAATGTATAAATGTTTTTTTTTTTATTTTTTTTTATTTTTTATTTTTTACACACAAGCCATGCCACGTGTTTGTGATGTGTATTATTGCGATGTGTCACTTGACACCTTTGTGATGAAGTGGCATGTTGAGTGGAGAATGGACCCCACCCTCTCCTTAGTTCGTCTTAGAGCATTCCTAAGCTAGGTAGGTATTTTAAGGGACAGAGAATTATTGAAACCAATACTCCATTTTCGGATGCATAATTAATTGGGAATTTTGAGAGGTTTTGTGGAGTCCTAGGGTGAGGTTTAGGTTGAATTTTAGTGCCCCAAGGTTAGTACTTGGGTTGGAGAGCTTAATTTTTCTATTTTCACTTTCCTAGGCCACATATATACCTCTCCTATTGTGCCATTTTTGATATGCACGAAATTGGAAATGTTCCATAAGATATCTCTTATTTTCATATGTGGAAATTCATTCCAAACCTTAGATAAGGGAAAGTGTCATTTTGTTTTAAATCGACAAATCTAATAGTTTTTGGAAGGGAGATGAGAGAAGAATGTTTTTTAGGGGGAGAGTAAGAGGAGAGCTGGGAGGGAGTTTTTTTTTGTGGGTCTAGTAGCTTGAGAAGGATAGCAAGCTTGGGAGTGAAGAGGAGCTCACTTAAATTTCTTCATTTTAGCTATGGCTTGGGAGGAGGTTGGTGGTTTCTAAACTTGTTATCACTATGCATATTCTTTGAAAAAAATTGTACTATGTGAAACTTTACAAATTGAGATTCCTTGTGTTAATCTTGTATTGTTTTATTTCTTTTGTGAATCTACTTTCAAACTTGTTGTCTTGAATTGTTCTTGTTTAAGGGTGTGCAAGTTCACTCCTCATTCTTGGGAGGATTTGAGGAGAACTTGGGGTGAAGGGCCTAAGTTGGGATTTCCTTTTTGTTTGAGTGCATGGTTGTATGGGCAACCATGAGAACCTTCTTCTGCTATTTGAGGGTCATAAGGGTGTTTGGGGGCCATAAGGGTGTTGTTGTTGCTCATGGATTTGAGTTGTTTGGGTTGAAAGGGCCTCGTGAAGGTTGGTAATATATGGTGCAAATTTTTTTATATTAAGTTAGGTGACTCCATAAGGAAGATTCCACCTTCACCCATTATATGGATTTTATGTAAGAATCCTTTGTGCAAGCTTGGGAAGGGAGTTTATTGTGAAAATCTATGTTCTTACTTTATGTTAAATGTTTATATTTTGTGTTTCTTGAGTGTAGCCTATCCTATTCTTGTTTCCCCAAGCTCGGGGGTGGCCATGTAATGACCTAGGTTGGGAGGTGAGCCTCCATGGCCATGTGAAGAAGGTCTTCTATTTGCAGGTTTTTGTTCTTGGCTTGAAGAAGCAGTCCAAGTTGAAGGTTGAAGATAAAGTTGAAAGTTCCTTAAGACTATTATAGTGTGTAATTGATTGAGAGAGTTTTGCTCTATATAATTGTTGTTCATGTTCAAATAAATTGTAATATTTGTGAGTTGGAAGATTAGACTGGTTATTTTTTTTAGTTCTCTGTAATTGCCTTAGAAAATGTAATTGCTTTAAATAGTATCTTTTTTTTTAGTCTCTGCAACTATTAATTATAATTTAAATTCAATTCTCTATTATGTACAGAAAATGGTTATGTACAGAAAATTGTTTAGTCTAAGCTTGATAGCTAATTTAAAAGATAGATTTTCTTTTACAATTATGAAATGTTTCTTTGTAATTAAGACAAAGGATTACTATTGTTAGTACTGTTATTATTGTTGTTAATCCTGTACTTACATAGTCAGTATTATTTTATTACCCATCCTTTGATTTAGAATATATGTTGAAATGATTATAGTTATAGAATGTACAATTCAGATTTGAGAATGTAACACAGTTTATAAATATATGAACAATAAACAAAAAAAAAATCACTTAAACTGTTGTAAAAGAAAATTGCTGTATATGTATGCACTAAAGAATTGGATGAGAAAATTAATTAAAGTTTTTTTGTAACATATAAATATTTCTACAATGTTTATAATTTCGTAATTTCATCTTCAAAATTTTGTTCTACTCATATGTTATAATCTGGAAATTAAATATTTGTGTCCATATATATATATAAAGTTAAACTATACATATCAAATAGGGCTTTAAATAATAACATTATGTCACCTTATAATATTCTATAAAGCTATAATATTATAATAATATATATTATATATTACACATATGATAATGTATAGTAAATAATATAAAATATAATATTATCTATTATATACTATACGATAAATATCGTATAGCATATAATAAATAATATTAAACTATGTTTATTGCATTGCAATTTTTTTTTGTTAAAAAAAAATATATCGGAATGCATTTGGGGAAGGGATGAAACTCTACCCCCACCCTTCTCCATCTTACCCTTACGCGGGTTTTTCTCCCCGCGGCAGCAAAATATTTAAATAGAACCCTAAAACCTTTGCAGTTAAATAAAAAGATTTAAATGAAACATTATTCTATCATTTAGACCCAAAATCTAGATTTACAGTATGTTCTTCCTTTTTTGAATCCCTGCATTATAAAAATAAATAAGATCGATGTACAACTTATTCTAAATGGTATAAAATGCCCAACTATATGGTCTATGTACAAACTATTTAGCATAATAAAAGAATTATATTTCACTCAGAATTATATGTGGGAAACATAGCCATTCCAATGGCATGCCAGTAGATCTACTTTTTATGGATCTGTATGATGGAAACAAAAGTTTAAAAAAAAAATGGAGAGAAATAAGTACATCTCTACACAGCAGCCTCTTAAATCGACATTATGCTAAGTGGGAATAATCTTTACATCTATTCTGAGATATAGATCTGGTGAATATAAGAAAACAATAAGGAGAGTTTTAAGGTTAGGAGAATTTTTGTTAGGGTCCCAAACCCTAATTTTGAATTAGGGTTTGGAGGGCCCATTCATTATTATATTATTTGTTTTTAAGTAGTTTTGTTTTCTCCTATGAGTTTATTTATTGTACGAGTTGTGTTCGTAATTTCATTTTGTTAGTAAAAAAAAAAATGAATTTGTTAAAAGGTTAATATATTTTCAGATTGGTTAGTGATTTATTAATGGGAGAAATATTTTAGAAATTATTAAAGCTTATTATGTTAATAGTATTTGAGTTAATAGCTATGGTTAAATTTTTCCCCTTCGTTTAATATATAATTATCATTATTAAAATTAAGTTACGGAATTGTTCTTAGAAATTTTAAAATCAATTTTTTTTTTTTATTAATCAGAGTAGGAAATTTAGTTTATAAAAGTAATAGCCAGGTTAATATTTGATTTGTTATTTCTAAATAAATTATGCTTTAACGAATTAAAAACACCCCTTGAGTATTCATAGGAATAGAGTGCTATATCCTTGTACTTTATGAAACCATAGGGAAACGATAATCCCTTCAAAACCTCCATAACATTCCTTGTCACCTAATGAATCCCGCCAAGTAGGGGACAGAGGCATGCCAGCGCTTGCCTCATGATCCCTTATGTGTCATTGGGTGACTCGATCAAGCGAGCTTACGATTCCAAAGCTACGTGTCAAAGGGCTTTTGTGTAACCTGATTGTCCTAGGTGTATGTTGTAGTTGTTCAAAAAAAAAATTTGTTGTGTTTTTGTCTGATTATTTTGGGCGTTACATTCTAGTATCAGAGCCCATTTTCTACTCTAGGAACCTTTAGACCCATTACGTTTCCAAACTTACCATTATTTTGTCTTAAGTGTAGGATGCCTCCAGTCACACGTATTGCTCATCGACATGGGTGAATACCCAGAGGTGGACGTGTGGTAGTAGGGGGAGATGAGAGAGTAGCCAGGGGGCTAGGTGACATGTGAAGGCCTCCACCTTCACCACCACCTAACCCAAAGCAGGATATAATTAATGCCTTGTAGAATTTAGTCAGCATTATCATGGATAGATTACCTTCGAGAGGCCAGCAGGCCGGGACCCGGGAGCAGAGTAGGAGTCCCCATCCTAGACGAGTAGTAGAGTAGGCAGTTCATGAGGGTGAGTTGGTGAACATGCTAGAGCCGCCACATGCAGTAGTGCTGAGAGCACCTCATGACATAGGAGACTTGATCAGAGATCTTGTCAAATTACAGCCACCACCCTTTTCAGGATCCACGGCTGGGACAGAGGTAGAGGCTTAGCTTTTATGCCTTGAGTGTTGCTTTGGGTTTTGTCCTTACGAGAGCAACCTTAAGGCATGCTTTGCAGTACACATGTTGTGAGGGAATGCTTCTACTTGGTGGAAGAAAGAGGAGGTTAAGTGTCACCTTGCCATGGACACCCTCACATGGGAGATCTTCTTGGAGAGATTATGAGCGTGATATATGTCGAAACATTTTAGACTGAGTCACATCGACGAGTTTCATGACCTTCAGTAGAGAGTAATGACCGTAGCCTATTTCAAGAACAAGTTTCTCGAACTCCTTCCTTATGTGGACTACATGAAGGACGAGAAGCTCCAGGTCAACCACTTCATCAAGGGGTTGAACTATGCCATAGATGATAGAGTACGGTTGGTACCCGTAGGAGATTTACATGATATAGTGGAGAGAGCCATGGTAGCTAAGGAGATCCATAATAGATCTCATGATGCCTGAGACCGGTCACAGAACCAGAATGCCACATCTCAGTCTTCTGGTTTCATGAAGTCCCATTGGAGGGGAAACCAAAAGAACTCATCACGATCGTCTAGGGCACATCAACAGCAGTAGCCATAGCACTCTCAGTAGAACCAGAGGGAAAAATCTTCTCAGGGACAGCAGGGCTCTAAGCCCAACCAGTGGCACTCTCAGGGATCTTGACGAGATCAGAGGGGACAGTCTCAGGCCTCCATAGATGGATTCAGTGGGTCTAGAACTATAGGAGGACAACAACAATTTTGGCCTCAGGGTATATAGCTGCAGGCTAGAGGACCATGCTACACATGTGGTACCATGGGGCACATAGCTAGGGATTGTCCTATAGGTCATTCAGCCAGTAGTCAGAGAGCAGCAGCTTCCGATCCTACTGTAGGAGACATGGGCAGAGCACATATATTTTTTGTAGTGGTTGATAACTACCAGGCTAAGCACCAGGCCATAGTCATTGAGGCCGCATGCATGATCAGAGGTAGTAGTGTTTCTATCCTTTTTGATTTTAGAGCCACTGACTCCTTTATTTCACCCTTCATAGTGGAGCATTGTGGGCTAGTGGCATCTAGATAGGATGTTAGATGGGAGGTTGAGTTAGCCTCATGTGCTATGGTATCTTTTAGTTCCATGGTGAGAGGTTGCCAGTTGCAGATTAGGGACTTTACCAACTCAGTTGACCTTTGTGTAACACCTCTTGGATCATATGATGTTGTTCTTGGTATGGATTGGCTCTATTCACACATAGCCAAGGTGGACTGCAGACAGAAGACAATAGAGTGTTCAGATGATGATGGGGTGACCTCAGTTATCATAGAGGTTTAGAGACCTATATCCCTTCCTATGATTTCTACTATTCAGCTTAAGCGGTGCATGTGGAAGGGATGTTAGTTATATGTTATCACCATCAGTGACAGAGAGGAGGAGGTAGAGAAGGAGACTTCTGTTGATGACCACCCTATCCTTCAAGAGTTTGTAGACGTATTTCAATCATAGTTACCTGGTATGCCACCACCTAGAGAAGTGGACCTTCATATTGACCTCGTGCCTGGAGTAGAGCCTGTTTCTAGAGCACCCTATAGGATGTCTACACACGAGCTCAATGAGCTCAATATTTAGCTAGAGGAGCTCTTGGAGAAAGGGACATTCATCCTAGTCTATCTCCATGGGGTGCACCCGTCACCTTCGTTAAGAAGAAGGATGGATCTCTTAGGTTGTGGATGGATTATTGACAGCTGAACAAGGTGACCATCAAGAATCGGTATCCCCTTCCTAGGATTGATGACTTATTTGATCATCTATAGGGAGCCCAAGTGTTCTCAAAGATAGACTTGAAGTTGGGATATCACCAGTTGAGGATTGTGGATAGGGACATCCACAAGACAACTTTTTGCACATGATATGGGTACTATGAGTTCACGGTGGTACCTTTTGGACTCATGAATGCTCCAGTAGTATTCATGAGTCTCATGAATGGAGTATTTCACTCATCTCTAGATAGATTATTTGTGGTATTCCTGGATGACATATTGATATACTCACAAGATGAGTGCGAGCATGAGGAGCATTTGAGATAGGTCTTGTAGTACTTGAGAGATAATTAGTTGTATAGCAGCTTGCCGAAGTGTGCATTCCTCAGGATAGAGGTTCACTACTTAGGCCATGTGATATCAGGAGATGGGATCTTAGTTGACCCATCTAAGATTAGGGTGATTATGGATTGGTTTGCACCTACTAGTGTGACAGAGGTCAGGAGCTTCATGGGCCTTGCAGGATATTACAGATGATTTGTTGAGGGTTTCTCTAGAGTGGCCTATCCCATCACTTCCCTTCAGAGGAAAGGGAAGATGTTTGAGTGGATAGAGAGGTGCGAGAGGGATTTTTGGGAGCTCAAGAGAGCTCTTACCAGTGCACCTATACTTGTGGTACCTGATCCTTCAGAAAATTTTGTGGTATGCACAGATGCATCTTTAGATGGGATTGGGGTTGTACTGATGTAGGATGGTTGGGCTACTGCCTACGAGTCCAGAAATCTCAAGACTCATGAGCTTAATTATCCCACCCACGACCTTGAGCTAGTAGCAGTGGTTCATGCTTTGATGAGATGGTGAAATTTCTTATTAGGACACATATTTGAGCTTCATTCAAATCATCAGAGTCTCCAGTATATATTCACATAGTCGAACCTCAATGCTAGACAAAGGAGATGGATGGAGTTCCTATGTTAGTATTACTTTGATGTTCACTACATCAAGGGTAAGGAGAATGTGGTAGCAGATGCCTTGAGTAGGAGATTTCATGAGCTCTTAGCTATGACTACTAGCACAGACTTGAGAGGGCACATACAACAACACTTATAGGAGGATGCCTTCTATTCAAAGGTTACACAGATGGTTAAGGATGAGAGTCCCCTAGAGGGGAAGTTCATGGATTATACCCTTGAGTCTGATGGCCTTCTCCATCATAGAGGATGCATTTATGTGCCTTCTTCCAGTGGATTGTGGGATTTTCTCATCCTTGAGGGTCATAGAGCCCCTTATGCAGCGCACCCTAAAGTTAAGAAGTTACATGCAAATTTGAGACAGCTTTATCACTGGCCAGGTTTGAGGACACATATTACAGAGATAGTGGCTCGATGTTGAGAGTGTCAGCGGGTTAAGGTGAAGCACCATCATCCAAGTGGACTTCTGCAGTCTCACGAGATTTTGGAGTGGAAGTGGGACATTATATCCATGGATTTCATAGTTGGTCTTCCTATGTCATCTTGTTGCCATGATGCCATTATGGTGATGGTGGATAGGTTGACGAAGGTAGCCCACTTCTCACCCATACGTACTACTTTTACAGCACCTGCAGTGGCACAGGTATTTTTGAGGGATATTATTAGACTTCATGTCATTCCTCGCACGATCATATCAGACAAGGAATCACTCTTTACTTCATCGTTCTGGAGAGAGCTATAGACCACTTTGGGCACCAGGATAAATTGTAGCACAACATATCACCCAAAGATAGATGGTATGACCAAAAGGGTTAATCAGGTGTTAAAGGACATGCTACGCACGTATGTGATGTATCATCAAGTTAGGTAGGAGAAGTACCTACATTTAGTAGAGTTTGCCTATAATAATGGGCATCATTCATCCTTGGGTATGTCTCCATATCAGGCCTTGTATGGTAGATATTGCAAGACACCATTGAGCTAGGACAGGATAGAGGACAGAGTTTCCATTGGTCCAGAGTTGGTCAGACAGATGGAGCAGCAGGTAGATCTAACCAGGCAACGACTTAGAGAGGCCCAGGATTGAAAGAAGAAGTATGCAGATGCTGGGAGGATTGATAGAGAGTATATGATAGGTGACAGGGTCTTTTTGAGAGTACGGCCACATAAGAGCCCAATCTAATTTTGAAAGGGTTCTAAGCTCGCCCCTCACTTTGTTAGACCTTTTGATATTTTAGAGAGGATAGGCCTAGTAGCATACCGTTTAGCTTTGCCACCTAGCCTGTTGCGCATCCACGATGTTTTCCATGTGTCTCTTTTGAGGAAGTATATGTATGATGAGTCTCATATTATTGATTGGGATGCTTTACAGGTGGAGTCAGACGGACAACTGGCTTTGGAGCCAATATGTATTCTGGCTTGTAGGACCCTGGCCCTTTGAGCTCGAGAGCTGGTCCAAGTTAGGGTCCAGTGGGATTGCTACGATGAGGTCACAGCTTCATGGGAGGACTCATCACAAATGAGAGATCAGTACCCCCATCTTTTTGATGAACTCCAAGTGGAATTTCATGCCTAGCGGGGGAGAATGTGAGGTCCTATCCTGACCCATCCTAGTTCGACTTTCATTTTGACATTTGATTCATCCGGATGATACCTTGAGTATAGACATTTGATCTATTTTGGTTTATATATGCTATCAGTTGGACCTTATGAGTTGTTTGTTATAAGATCTTTATGATGATCACGGGAGTTGTACCCTTTATATATGCTCATTTTGATACCATGATTATCTATGATATATGAATTCTGAATTTTTTTTGTTATCTTTAGTATTATGATCATTGATGGAATCACGGCTATATGATAAGTTGAGGATTACATGCTTATGAGGGATATGTAATGTTTTATGAATGAAAATATATATGTATTTGTCTAGTTTAATTGTTATTACTTTATTTTTGAAATAATAATTGATGCGAGATTTTATAATGTACTGACATCAAATTTGAGTGTGCAGGAACATGGCCATGGTTGTAAGTCAGGGAAACAAGATAGGATCTAAGTGCAATTAGTTGGAAACCAAGGTCGACTCTAGAAGAGTATGACCTCATCGTATCGTGATTTCTTTCGTAAACGTGATGCCTGTGTGTATATGGTTGACAATGTTTGAAATATATGTTTGTAAGTAAATATTTAGTTTTGTGGAAATGTATAAATGTTTTAATTTATTTTTTTAAATTTTTATTTATTTATTTATTTTTTTGCACACAAGACATGCCACATGTGTTTGTGATGTGTATTATTGTGATGTGTCACTTGACACCTTTGTGATGAAGTGGCATGTTGAGTGGAGAATGGACCCCACCCTCTCCTTAGTTAGTCTTGAGCATTCCTAAGCTAGGTAGGTAGTTTAAGGGACCAAGAATTATTGAAACGAATGCTCCATTTTCGGATGCATGATTAATTGGGAATTTTGAGAGGTTTTGTGGAGTCCTAGGGTGAGGTTTAGGTTTAATTTTAGTGCCCCAAGGTTAGTACTTGGGTTGGGGAGCTTAACTTTACTATTTTCACTTTCCTAGGCCACCAATATACCTCTCCTAATGTGCCATTTTTGATATGCACGAAAATGGAAATGTTCCCTAAGATGTCTCTTATTTTCATATGTTGAAATTCATTCCAAACCTTAGATAAGGGCAAGTGTCATTTTGTTTTAAATCGACAAACCTAATAGTTTTGGGAAGGGAGATGAGAGAAGAATGTTTTTTTGGGGGGAGAGTAAGAGGAGAGCTAGGAGGGAGTTTTTTTTTGCGGGTCTAGTAGCTTGACAAGGATCGCAAGCTTGGGAGTGAAGAGGAGCTCACTTACATTTCTTCATTTTATTCGTGGCCTGGGAGGAGGTCTATGGTTTCTAAACTTCTTATTACTTTTAATATGCTTTGAAAAAAATTGTACTATGTGAAAGTTTGCAAATTGAGATTCCTTGCGTTAATCTTGTATTGTTTTATTTCTTTTGTGAATCTGCTTTCAAACTTGTTGTCTTGAATTGTTCTTGTTTAAGGGTGTGCAAGTTCACTCCTCATCCCTCGGAGGATTTGAGGAGAACTTGGGGTGAAGGGCCTAAGTTGGGATTTCATTTTTGTTTGAGTGCATGATTGTATGGGAAACCATGAGAACCTTCTTATGCTATTTGAGGGTCATAAGGGTGTTTGGGGGCCATAAAGGTGTTGTTGTTGCTCATGGATTTGAGCTGTTTAGGTTGGAAGGGCCTTGTGAAGGTTGGTAATACATGTTGCAAATGTTGTTATATTAAGTTAGGTGACTCCATAAGGAAGATTCCACCTTCACCCATTATATGGATTCTATGTAAGAATCCTTTGTACAGGCTTGGGAAGGGAGTTTATTGTGAAAATTTGTGTTCTTAATTTATGTTAAATGTTTATGTTTTGTGTTTCTTGAGTGTAGCCTATCGTATTCTTGTTTCCCCAAGCTCGGGGGTGGCCATGTAATGGCCTAGGCTGGGAGGTGAGCCTCCATGGCCATGTGAAGAAGGTCTTGTGTTTTCAGGTTTTTGTTCTTAGCTTGAAGAAGTAGTCCAAGTTGAAGGTTGAAGATAAAGTTGAAAGTTCCTTAAGACTGTTATAGTGTGTAATTGATTGAGAGAGTTTTTCTCTCTACAATTGTTCTTCATGTTCAAATAAATTGTAATATTTTTGAGTTGGAAGATTATACTGGTTATTTTTTTAAGTTCTCTCTAATTGCCTTAGAAAATGTAATTGCTTTAAACAGTATCTTTTTTTTTAGTCTCTGCAACTATTAATTATAATTTAAATTCAATTGTCAATTATGTATAGAATATGGTTATGTATAGAAAATTGTTTCGTCTAAGCTTGATAGCTAATTTAAAAGATAAATTTTCTTTTACAATTATAAAATGTTTCTTTGTAATCAAGACAAAGGATTACTATTGTTAGTACTGTTATTATTGTTGTTAATCCTGTACTTACACAGATAGTATTATTTTATTACCCATCCTTTGATTTAGAATATATGTTGAAATGATTATAGTTATAGAATATACAATTCAGATTTGAGAATGTAACACAGATTATAAATATATGAACAAAAAACAAAAAAACAAAATCACTTAAACTGTTGTAAAAGAAAATTGTTGTATAGGTATACACTAAAGAATTGGATGAGAAAATAATTTTATTTTTTTTGTAACATATAAATATTTCTACATTGTTCCTTATTTCCTAATTTGATCTTTAGAATTATGTTCTACTCACATGTTATAATCTGAAAATTAAATATTTGTATGCATATATATATATATATATATATATATATATATATATATATATATATATATGT
>MU228555.1:195146-208120 GCA_018584345.1 Thuja plicata | reverse complement strand
CCCTGCTGGGGACTCACTATTTAATTCTTGAATTGGCATGCTATCATTAGTGTTGAGTTCAAGACGATAAAGGCACTTCTCCAAACCTAAGGGATCTTCATAAGGGATGATTTGAAGGTGTTCTGCAAAATTTTCTGGTGTATAGACGCTATCTATAGCAGGAATACTAAATGAACAGTCAGTAGGCAGAAGATGCATTTCCTCGTCTGTAATCAAATCAAATCTGGGAAGTTGATCAGAGTCCTGACTATTCCAAAACTGAAATTCTCGAAGGAGATTGTTGAACTTTAAAGAATCGTTATCCATAACATTAAAACCTTCTTCCCTTGCTATGCCAAAGACAATATTATCAGTAATTTCGGAGATAATTTGATCCACTATCTGTCGAACCTTTCTGCCTGCTAATGTGGGGCTAACAAACAACTGAATAGGTATGTTACTCAAGAAGATATCTGGCTTTTTCAGGAATACCTCAACCTTATGACAGAAAGAAAATGACAATAAAGCATTATGAGAACCAGGGGGTAAGGGTACCCCCAAATTAACAAACTTAGAGAGGTTCTTGAAAACTGATAAAAACCACTTAATGAACCAGACAAATTCAAATGTTGGCATAGTACATAAAAATCCCACTGATCGATCAAATTTTGAATCATGATGTTCCGAAAGAGATGGAGTGCATTCATTTAAAGAAAATTTTATGGAGCACATCATTGGGTTAGAACAATAATCAGGGCATAAAAGTGTGGCACCCATCTTGGGAACTTGACATTGGGTGTTAAAATGGCCCAATCGATGCTGATATTTGTTAACTGTACTTGCATCTTGCAGATTAATATTCTGTTCCCATTCGCCCCAATGAGATTTGAGACAGATTGAAGAGGGAAATTTCTTAGTGGAATCAACAATAATACAAACCCTTACTTCCAGATGCATGCAATCAAAAGGAATAAGATCATGCTTAAGAAAAATACCCAATTGATTAGCTATGATCTCAACTATCTCTGGATCGCGATATTCTAATGGAAATAAGGGAAATGAGATCCAATGAGGGAAAAAATGGGGAGGTGAATCCGTGGGATTAAAGTTTGGAGTCCAGATCGTGGTGTAGAGACCAAAACCCTGACAAAACCAGCCCTTCTGATAATGAGCAGAATTTCTATGTTCTTTCGATTCAAAAAGGGCAACAAAGTATTCTGAATCCGTGCCCATGAAAAAAATGTCTGATAAACCAGACCAAGATACAAAGGCCCATTCCTTAATGACTTGAAAAGATAAAGAATTGGAAACAAACTTACCAATAAGAGCTGATTGCCGAAGAAAATTGATGGAATGTTGCAGTAGTTGACAGGGAAAGGTAACCATCGGAACCAAACACCCACTCTTTGACTCATTCTGAAGTTCTGCATCTGCAAACGCCGATATCTTCTTTTGCCAGATCTATTTAGGAGCTTTTGGATTGAAGGGGGCCCTAGTAACTATGGGTGGAACAGAGATATCCTGACTTTTATTATAATATTCGGACTAATATTTCGGGGAAGTTCTAGAATTGGATATCGGTGACCCAGGTGGGGTTCCAGTACAAATATCAAAGATAGGTTGTTTTTCCTTAATCATATTTCTATTTCGACCCGAATATTTCTTGTTGGTAAACTATTTTTGATTAGAAAGTGTCCCTTTCGAAGAATGATCCGGATATTTGAAAAAGGGTTTTTCCCGCCCAGCCAGTTTTTGAAAATGCGAAGGATGAATACCACGGGCTGCAAAATGCTCTAAAGATTCTCCTGGCTGAAGAACAAAAAAGGGATTCCAAGGTTTTTTATAAGAAGTTTGCAGAGCGTGATGTAATGAAGATGCTTTCTTGACAGATCGACGATCAAAGAATCGCGGGTTGACAAAAAAAGGCTTGGCTGGCTGAACTATGGCCTTTCCCAAAAAGATTGAATATGACCCATCCTTATCGGCCAGCCTCTTAGCAGGGTTTCATTCTACATAAGAACATTTTTGAAAATAGAACCTACTCTGCTTTGATCTAGCAGGCTGAACCACAGGTGTGGAGGAGAAGATATAGGGAAAGTCAGTAATCTGAGTTGGTGGTTGTTTAGGGTAAGGAATTCCATTGTACTCACAGTATTGTTGAAATTTACGATTCTGTGACTGCAACTGACCCCTTCTGTCATATTTTTGCCAACTGTGACCTGATATTCCCGTGGCCTAACAGTGTTGCTGGAATTTTATTTCTTGTGATTCCAGCGGCTGTCTAGTTCTGAAATATTTCCTATCGAACCAATGGGTTTTGTCACCTCCTGCAAACGGGTCTGTGGTACCCCCTGCGTGCGATCCTCTGCTGCCTTCTTCCATCTCAATCCATCATACAACAATCATTACTTTCTTCAATATTCTGTAAAATTACAATATTATAATATATATATATATATATATATATATATATATATAAATTTAAACTGTACATATCAAATAGGGCTTAAAATAATAACATTATGTCACTTTATAATATTCTGTAAAATTACAATATTATAATAATATATATTATATATTACACATATGATAATGTATAGTACATAATATATATATATATATATATATATATATTATAATATTAGTTGCTATACATATAATAATGAAACGGAAATAATATAAAATATAATATTATCTATATATACTATACGATAAATATCATATAGCATATAATAAATAATATTAAACTATGTTTATCGCATGGCAATTTTGTTTTGTTAAAAAAATATATATTGAAATGCATTTGGGGAAGGGATGAAATCCTACCCCCACCCTTCTCCATCTTACCCTTATGCGGGTTTTGCTCCCTGCAGCAACACCCGCCGTCCAGGATAAACACGTGGCTTGGGGGGTTTAAGAACCCTAAAACCTTTGCAGTTAAATAAAAAGATTTAAATGAAACATTATTCTACCATTCAGACCCAAAATCTAGATTTACAATATGTTCTTCCTTTTTTGAATCCATGCATTTTAAAAATAAATAAGATCGATGTACAACTTATTCTAAAAGGTATAAAACGCCCAACTATATGGTCTGTGTACAGACTATTTAGCATAATAAAAGAATTATATTTCACTCTGAATTATATGTGGGCAACATAGCCATTCCAATGGCATGCTAGCAGATCTACTTTTTACAGATCTGTATGATGGAAACAAAAGTAAAAAAAAAAAATGGAGAGAAATAAGTACATCTCTACACAGCAGCCTCTTAAATCGACATTATGCTAAGTGGGAATAATCTTTACATTTGTTCTGAGATAGAGATATGGTGAACATAAGAAAACAATAAGGAGAGTTTTAAGGTTAAGAGAAGTTTTGTTAGGGTCCCAAACCCTAATTTTGAATTATGGTTTAGAGGGCCCATTCATTATTATATTATTTTTTTTTAAGTAGTTTTGTTTTCTCCTATGAGTTTATTTATTGTGTGAGTTTTGTTCGTAATTTCATTTTGTTTGTAAAAAAAAAATTGAATTTGTTAAAAAGTTAATATATTTTCAGATTGGTTAGTGATTTATTAATGGGAGAAATATTTTAGAAATTATTGAAGCTTATTATGTTAATAGTATTTGAGTTAATAGCTATGGTTAAATTTTTCCTCTTCGTTTAATATATACTTATCATTATTAAAATTATGTTACGGAATTGTTCTTAGAAATTTTAAAATCAAAATTTTTATTATTAATCATAGTAGGAAATTCAGTTTATAAAAGTAATAGCCAGGTTAATATTTGATTTTTTATTTTTAAGTAAATTATCCTTTAGCGAATTAAAAACACCCCTTGAGTATTCATAGGAATAGACTGCTATATCCTTGTACTTTACGAAACCATAAGAAAATGATAATCCCTTCAAAACTTCCCTAACCATCCTCGTTGCCTAATGACTCCTACTGAGTAGGGGACGGAGGCATGCCAGTGCTTGCCTCATGATCCCTTATGTGTCATTGGGTGACTCGCCCAAGCGAGCTTATGATTCCAAAGCTACGTGTCAAAGGGCTTTTGTGTAACCTGATTATCCTAGGTGTACGTTGTAGTTGTTCAAAAAAATTTTTTTTGTGTTTTTGTCTAATTATTTTGGGCATTAAAATAAGAGACAAATGGATACTAGACTTGATGAAAGTACATGTGATGTGTAGAAGCTAAAAAAAATTTGTTGGACATGGTAAACCAACTGTTATTTACAAACCTAGAGGTAAACAAGAAAGACATTGAAATTACTTATCCGAGATCAGAGAACAATCAAATGAAAAATGAGTTAATATCTAAAAGGGAATTCATTAAGAGGATGAAAAAACCTAAGGAAGGCATGAGATATTTAGAGGAATTGATGAGATCACCAAGAAGAACAAATGACACCTCGGGACTAGGCCATACCAAACATCTATCATCTACTAAATAAGGAGAATCATCAAAGAGTGGAGAACAAAGGAATTCAAAGTCAAAGAAAAACAAACCTACATGTCATCATTATGTGAAACCAGGACACACATCAAACATTTTCTGAAGAAAGAATGGTAATTCCAATCCTAAGCCTAAATTCAATGGATATTGCTTTAAATATAAGAAGCATGTATTTCAGGCACATGAATGCAGGTCAAAGACTAGCATATCACCTACTTCACCTAGATTTGAAGGTCATTGTTACAATTGCTAGAAGTATGGTCATAGAACCCAATACTTCAGATCCAATGCAAAATATAAGTGGACATCCAAGAAACAAGGCAATGCACTGACAAAATGTAACACATTCAATTGGGATTACAATACAAGGCATAGTTTTCATTATTGTGTTGCATATGGTCATATTGCAAAAAAATGTATAAGGACACACTCTAGAGGTAAATCCAAGAGTTGGATGAATGGAAGTTTGGTCTATTATAGTTGTCACAAGATTGGTCATACAAGAATAGACTACAGGACCAGAGCACAAGCACCTACTATTTATCATATAAAGAACCATATGAATCTGAAATGGAGGAAGAAATAATAAGCCAGCAGTGTTGGAAATAATGGAATGGTGTGTATTGAGAGGGGAGGGGTGAATCAATACCCTCAAAACTTTTATCACTTAACCTTTATCCTTTAGTAATCAATATCTTGTATTACCAACCATATATGATTTTATTTCTTTATACATGTAATTTTAATTCATAAATGTAATTAGCATATAAACATTCATAGAAACATTCATGAAATGTATTGACACATGACACAAGATTTGGTAACGCAGAAAACCCATGTTAAAAGCTAAAAACTATGGTGGGGATGAAACCCACAAAACTACACTATCTACAGAATGGAAGGGGTCAGTTAAGGCTTATAATTTTTATCACTTCTGATGATCTTACCCTGTTAGTAGTAATATGTATAGACTAGATAAGGTATACTCTATGAAGAGATTTAACAACACTGTTTAGTGTGCACTCGATTAAGAGATTTACAGAGGATTGTTAAATCTACCTTATCAAAGGATTTATTTTATTTTATACACTTGTTAGAATGTAGTCAAAAATATTCATTGACCTAAGTATATGCAATCTAGAATTACTAATTACAGATCCATTAAAGTTTACATGTATAATTATCACCTATAGTGATTGATCAATACCCCTGTTCTTCTTGCTAGCCTTGGATCTTGTTCTTCAGAACTCATTTCATCTTTGGATGTCCTTCTACATAAAACTCTATCTCAAATCCATAGAAGTGTCTACGAATACAATCATCACCACATCCCTATGTTCTGATTGATTACACATCTATTTATACAATGAGTTTTACCTAAATGAGTTTTGCACATAACAATGAAAAATCTATGATCAAAGTTTTATAACTTGACCTTGATCTCCTAGTTTGCATTTTTTCAGTCAATTAGACTGATTATAAAAATTATAATTACATTTCTTGCCCCTCAAGAAATGGATTTAAAGCTAATAGAAAATATAAATATAAAAAACAAGTGTTTTATCCAACATGGAAGTCAGATCCACATTTCTCAGGATTTATAACTATATGTTGGTAGACTGGGGCTCAGGTTGCTTTGTAGTCTGTCAGGTTCCTCTGTTATCTATTCTGTTGGGTTACACTATGTAGACATCCAAAAATATTAATATGAATATTATTTTCCCTCTTATTCCTCTAACTATTTAATTTAATCAATTAAATAGTTTCATTTATCAAGAGTTTAAATAATATTCTAATGTATTTTATTTAAATACATTTGCCTCCACAGAATCCCCTTCTAATAAATTTATATTTATGAAATCCTCCATATTCCTAATTCTTCTAAAGCATGATTTATTCAAATCTAATTTGAATTAAATCTAAACCCTAGCTAGGAACCTATTAATCCTACCCTAAAGCCTACCCTATTCCTACCCTACTCCCATCACCTCATTTTGTAAGTATGCTTCCACACCTAACTGTCCTCTAACTATGCTTAATAGGTGATTCCCAACCTTTTTAAGGCTGGAATGCTCACTGACATGGGGAAATTCTCTCCAAAATGGGCACCGATTCCTCTTTAATTCCCTCTTACAACTTTGTCTCCCCTTTTGAAATATTGAGCTACTCAATATTAATGCCAGTTTTGACTCAAAAATGGCCATCTTTTCAAGTCCATGTGTCTCCTATGTGGCTCTTATGTGGATGCCACCTAGGTGCCACTTCATCCAATCCTCTTCCTCTCTCTAAAAAATCTATAAATAGAGGCCTTCTCCTCTCATATTTTCATCTCTCAATTTGCATTGTTATCATGCTAGAATTGCTTTAGAATTTCATAGTTATTTTCATGCTAATGTTCTTCACTTAAAAATCACATGCTAGGTTTCAATTTTGGTAAATGAATCATGTTTTCATTTCATAGCATAGTTCTTGCATCATAGCTTTTAATCTCATATATCACTTTGAGTATCAACTTTAGGAAGGATTTAAGACTAGTTTTCCATACTAGTTCTTGAATTTCTCCTTTTGATTCCAAGCTTGCATTCCATAGTTGCATTGCCTTGGGGATCCTTAGAATTTTGTGTTTTTGAGAGAGAACACCTACATATAATCTAAAAGAGAAAATCAAAATGAGTAGAATAGGGTGCATTCTTACTTATTTTTAAGCTCTATCTGATGTTATTTGGTATTCTTTGTTGTTTGCTTGATCTCTTACATGTTTTTGAAATGATTTATGTGCTAACCCACTAATGTTTGCATGTTTGAGCTTGCTCTCAACAAGTTGAAGGATTCCTCATACACACACTATAATATTCTTTTCAAGTTCCTCTGTCGGGTTAGTCTGTTAGGTTCCTCTTGTAACATTTTTGGGTTGAACTAGTAAAATGTGTCATTAGGTTCCCTTGTGAACTTGTCTGTTGGGTTGAACTAAACATGTATTTTGGTGTTGGTGTTACCAATGGTTTCAAAATTGTTTTCCTTTTCATACTAATGGAAAAATATGTCTTCAATCTCCCCCTTTGACATTAGTATCAAAAACTGATATGTACAAATACTAAAATGTTTAGTAATGTACACCATGTGTTCATCTTTTCATTATGACTCCCCCTATGTATTTTCTCTAGTATAGTATATTTACATACACTTTGAATTTACACTATTCTCCCTTTTCACCTTATTTTCCCCTTTTATCATATCATTTTCCCCATTTTCCCCTGTACTGTATCATATCATTTTACCTATTTTTTGATAGTAAGGGAAAAGGTGTAATTACTTACAACTTGTCAAAAATGTGGGAATGGGAGTTTTTCATGTCTTCCATCATCTTCTCCCATTTCTCTTCAATGTGTTCTAGGGCCATGTGCTCCAATGTAATCCTTGCTTGTATATCATAGATGCTGTCGGTGATAAAAATCTTTAGGGTTGCTATCAATTGTCTGGCCGTAGTGATAAGTTGATGTAGTAGTGTGAGTTTGGGTATCTATAGAGCCTATAGCTCGGTTACCTCATCTCTGAACTTTCATTCTGCCTCTTTAATTTGAAGTCTCAACTTATTTTCTTCAATTAACTTTGCATATTGCAACTTAATTGCATTGTCAGTTGTTGAGAGAATTTGAGCACTAGCAATAAGATCTGCATCCATTTTTGCAATATTTTCACTATTTTCTTAAGTGAAGTGCTCTAATGTGCTTAAATTTTGAGTTAAGGCATGATAGATTCTGAAATTATTGGTTGTAATTCATTTACTTGTTCAGATAATTCTACCTTGTTCTTGGCCACTTCTTGGCTGATTTTGTTAGTCAATTTTTATTGGTACTTTTGTTCTGCACATTCTTCTATGGTGTTCTCTACATCCACATTTTATGATGTAATGGCTTTGGTAAGAATGGCTAGTTGATCAATGATAGATGCATTTTGATCAATGTTTGTATCATGTACTATATGTTCAAGTATATCCCTTTTTATTTCAAATACATGTGTGTCATTCATTTTCGTTTTAAGCTTATCTTTGATAGATTTTCTTTTACAAATTTCAACATACTTTGTAAGTGCCTCTAGATCCAATGTCCTCATATCACAGGATGGTATCTCAATAATCTCATCCAATGTAACTAGATTCTTTTTCTTTTTCTTCTTCTTGGATAGGGTTGTGGAGGAACCTGTATGCAGTACAATAGCAAGTTTCTTTGCTTGGTTTTATTTTCCTAGTGAAGGCTTTAGAATATGTGTACCTGTATCCTATTTCTAGGTGTCTACCTATAAGGTGGGAGTGGACATCTCCACATAAAACTTATCCCTATCTGCAACATCTCCTTTGGTATCCTTAGGAGTGGCATCACCTTGCTTCTCTTCTTCACCCTTATTTTCTTTTGTTCTCCATTTTTTTTTCTTTTAGTTCTTCATTTGTTACATTTTGTTCATCATTTATTACATTTTGTTCATCATCTATTACATTTTTTTCCTCTTCACTGGTATCCTCGAGTATACCTGCATCAGGCTTAGGTGACTTCTCCTTTTGTGAGATGATATTGATAGTCTATATCAATAATGGCATTTGGCCCGGTATATTCACCTATACAACATTTTTAGTTGTATCTTGTTCCTTTGGCTACTTGGAGGTAACAATAATATCTTCATCTATCTTTACCTCATCTGCAGAATCATATCCTGTGATATCAATAATATTTGTATCTTTAATTGTATTATCTGTAGTATCCCCTAATGATTGTAGAATATAAGGAATGTCATCCATTGCCTTGCTTGCTGCTGTATTCAATTTAGTTTGAGTGACATCATCATCATCATTTATCAGAATGTGTTCTAGACTTGGGATATCCTCTATTTCTTCATTGTGAGGCTTGTCGGTGAGTTCTAATATTATTTTGGGAGTTATATCCTTTTTAGTTAAAATTAATTATTTTCCTCCATGTATCCTCACTTTCTCTGTCAAGATCAATAAAGTTTCCATGTAAGACTTTGTAAGATCTTAATTTTAATAAGAACCTCATGGAATGTAACTTCATCATTTCTTCAATTTCTTCCATTTTGGACTTTGGTGGCATAATAGAGACTAGGGTTCTTTCCCTTGTCTATTTTTGAGAGTTGAATGAAAATTTCCATCTTGTTGATAGTCTTTCTAGAAGTTATTTAGGCATCTTATCTTCAAATGGTATTGGTACATATTTGAATATAATCATCATTGTGTTGATGGATTCCTCTCTCATGTTCTCATCCTCGAGATTTAGATTTACTTATTTTCTAATTTTAAGGTTCGTAATTAAACCTACCTTGATCTTTGATGCACATAACTCATCAATTGTAGTGGTAAATTTGTTCTTAATAGGTTGGATTTTCTCAGTCTCATATTACTCAGTGTCCTCTATATCTTCCTTTGTTTGGATTAACCTTTTTCTCCTCTTAGGTTATAATGTTTTCCCTACTTGAGGCTTCCTTTTGTAAGTCCTCACCTATCAATTCTTGACCAATGGTGAGTCTGCTTTAGTAGTTTGACTCCTTGTTCATGATGCTGTAGTAGTCATTGGTTTCTTTGTAGGTGGTGGTGGTTTATCAACCTCTATATATTAAGAGTCACTCACTCTTTTACCTTCACCAAAGGGTTATTTTCCCTCGATGTCATCCTTTTGTTTAGACTCTTCATCATTTACCGATAGCTTCTTCTTAAGTGTCTTTCTATTTTCCCTTTCTTTCTATAAAATTTATTCACAACTAAGCCTATTTTTATTCTTTCCTTGGCTTCCTCATAGGTTCCAAACCTTGGTTGTGACTTATCCAATGGTTCATTTAACATTGCTTCAATAGAATTGGTGGCTTGATCTATGTTGATCTCATAGTCAAGTGGTGCTAACCATTCTTTCCTCATACATCTGGTTTGATAAATGTGCTATCGGTGTCCACCATAAAAAGATTTGAGTCTTATACTTTTCTACTAGTTGTTCTAGTATACTCATTCGTTTATGTATTCTTTCCTTAAATCCAGTAAAGTATTCATCCATAACTGATGTAAATTTGTCACCTAGTGACTTGATGTATTCACTGATTTGAATTGTCACTGGACGGGTAGTATCCCAGTTGACATTGCCGATAGATGGAAATAAGTTATGGAAATAGGAAAATGTACACATTAGATGTGATCTGAACTTACATGAATTGGAATTTGTAGACCTGATTGTCCCCATGTTCTCATCTAACTGCTTCAGTAGAAGCTCAAATAGATCTAACTATAATCCCTTCTTTAAAATATTGTGGGAAGTGTGAACTACTCCACATGCTATGATGTTTAACCTGGTGGATTGGTGTATCTCTTATCCTAGTACACATGCACCAAACCTTAGTTTTGGATCAGTGATGGTGTTAACCTTCAAACCTCTGTTATCCCAAACTGCACCAATCATCCTCTCAATCTTGGGGTGAGGAGGATGTTTAAGTGCCTTGGCCTTATCGGTTATAATATAAAAAATCAAAGCATGTATGACATCCTTAGTGATCTATTTTGGCTCATCTAGCCACATTTTTTTGTGATGCACTCTACCCAACACTATCTGAATCCACTCGGTTTTAAACTCCCTTGGGAACATTAGGGCATTTTTCATCCCTTTGACCTCAATGTGCTTGTTCTCGTCCTTGATGGTTCCATCTTTGAAAAGATTCTTATAAGCTTGATCAACCTCAAGATCTCCTATCTTGGCAATCTTGGAATGTATGTATGAATAGACATCTTCAATTAGTAAAACCCTAGGTGGTATTCCTAAAAGTTCTCTAGCATCGTCAAGTTGTGAACCAACCTCTGGAAACATTTTCTACTTGTGTTCTTCACAAGTGATGTTCTTGATCAGATTAACCTTCTTTTCTTTGGAGTTCTTGAGGTTGGAAACTTTTGAAGTGGTTGCCATCGTTTCTAAGAATTTAGGGATTTTTCATAAAATAAATAGTGATCTTAGTGATGTTACTTACTTAACCTTCCTTTTGAATGATGTGAATATGCAGGTTAAATGCTTCTACAATATGGTCACTTTGTGCTCCGCTTTTCTCTACTTCTTCACTCTAAATAGCTGGTGAATGAAATGAAGTCTCCATCATCCTTTTATAGAGGGTGCCCTAAGTGGCACAATTAATGCTCTACCCACTTGTCGAGTGTTGAAGACAGAGTCACTCAAGTGATATGCCAACTTTATTTTTTGTGAAAATGCAATGCTCGGGGCATGTCTCAACTTATTTAACTTTTCACACGTTCACTGACAGATCTTTGTATATGGAAAAGACACCATTGTCTTTTGATTACCAATGATGTTTGGTTTACATGAGCAACTTAGATTTTGTATGATAACTGATAATTCTTGGTAAGCATTGGCAACTTATCTTTGTAAGTACACTGATGCTTTTTGGTATGCATTAATTGACGAGATTGAATTCACTAAATCATAACAAGTAATACCATAGTGAATCTTTAATCTTGTTAGTTTGACATTTCTTTTACTATGTATAATGGAACTAATGTAAAGTATAACTTATTCTAGTGAAGTTCCATACTTACTTGTTCATCTTAGGTGGGGATGGTGATGTCACCAGATCCATTGGATAATGTGTCACCAGTTGAATTTCTTGGTCCAACATCATAAGTGTTTGTATCTTTCCTCCACATTTTGTTTCTCATCTTTCTAATGTCTTCAATGGTATTTTCATTGGAAAAGGTTCTTGTCTCTGTCACTTGGTCTATGCACTCCTTTCTTAGATGACCAACTTTATGATAGTGTAAGCATGTCGCTGTGGGGTTAGTCTAGCTCCTAGACTTTCTCATCCATTTTCTCCTGCATTTTGGTGCAATGTGTCCATATCTACCACATGTGTAGTTTTTCCACGTATTGTAATCCCAAACATATGAGTCATCGACTTTTTCAGTTGATAATCATTTCCTTGATCTTTTGGCTTCCATGCTTGCTTTCTCTTCTTTCTTAATTCAAGAAATGTGTGCCCATGCATTTTTCAATTAGGGTAGTATTTTTCCATGTTGGTTTCCTTCTTTGGTTTTTTTACCTAAGATTTACATTCATATGCTTTATGTCCATTTTTGTTACATTTATAACAATTTCCTATGAATGAAGATGTGGATTTAGGAATACCTTTTATTTTGCTCCTGCAAACATTTGATGTGTGGCCTGGTTTTCTATAGTGATTGCATGATGGCTTTCTTGGTCTTGGATTTGTGTAGAAATTATTTGGATCTGCTTTGTATGGTGATTCTCCATTCTTGGTATACCCTAATCTGGTATTGTTGTTGACTCTTCTTTATCCATCCAAAAAATCTTCCATAGTTTTTGTATTTTGTTTAGTTGTCTTAATCATGTCATTGTTGTTGGAATAATGATACATTTGGCATCAGTGAATGCACTTAGTGAAAACACTTATTTGGTTTTGAATGCTTACCGAGCTCATCACTCAGCCCACAGCCTATACCGAGCATTCAGTAAAGCTCAC